>CM017197.1:40672555-40745055 GCA_004837865.1 Musa balbisiana
TTGTGTTTTAAGCTATCTACTAATAAAACATCTTCAATCAAGAGGTTTGATTTGTTACCTATATTTCCTTTACAAATAATTTTTACTTTGTTGTTGTCTCTAAATGTGACATATCTTTCATCTTGGCTAGTGAGCTTAGAAAAATATATTGGATCTCTGATCATGTGCCTTGAGCATGCATTATCAAGATATCATATCTTGCTCCTAGCTTTCAATTGTAGATATATCTACAAGAAAGAGAGGTTTGCTTTAAGTACCTATTTAATTTTGGGTCTCTCATGAATATATCTATCTATCTTGACTATTGGCATTAAGTTATTTATGGTTCCTTTAGGAACCTAAACTAATTTGTGTGAGCTATATTTTTTAAATAAATATTTATAGGCATAATGATTATATCTATCACAAAAAATATATTTAATTTTAAGGGTAACATGCAATATAGATTCTTTAATAAATATAATCAATTTTTATTGAGTATTACTACTCAAAGCCAATTTCTTTTTTTCTATGTACATGACCTTTGTAGTATCATGTTTAATTATTTATTTTCAATTTTAAAATTTTCTAATGTTTGTTGTAATATCACATTTTCCTTTTTGACTAAGTTTGACTCTTTGCATTGAAAACAAGAGGTTAACATACAATTAGCATACTTATTTTTTAATTTTTTAAATTTACTAGAGAGAGAAGTAATTTATATTTCTTACCAACTAATTTAAAATCATCATATAAATTATAAAAAGCATTAAATAATTCATCATAAGATAAATAGATTTTGGTTGAGTCACATATCTCGTCGTTGAGAGCCATCAAAGCGTAGTTCGCTCTCTTATCTTCGTTAATTGCTCCTTGTCTTCTAATACACTTGATTCGTCCCAAGTTGCCTTGAGTACTTTCTTCTTCTTTTATGCTAGCATCTTCTTATTCAGTTGTGAATATTCACTTTTGAAGTGCCCTAGCTTCTTGCATTTATAACATATAATTATATCTTTTTTTAGTTCAATTTTGTTCTTAGTATCTTGTTTTACAAGATTTGTTTTATTCTTTTTCATGAATTTTTTAAATTTTCTTGTGAGTAGTGCCAAGTCATCATCATCACTTGAGTTTTCGCTCAAGTGGTCTTCTTTGGTTCTAAGTGTTATATCATTCCTATTCTTTGAAAAATTATTCTCATGTTCATCATATACCTTGCAAGCCATTTTATAAGTCATTAATGATCTTATAATTTTTTTCAAGAGGAAAATAATTCAAGTCCTTTGCTTCTTGAATAGCAGTTACTTTTGAATCTCAATTTTTTGAAAGAGATCATAAAATTTTATTAATAGGTTCAAGATTAGTATAACTTTTACTAAGAGCTTTTAAACTATTAATAGCATTAATAAAATAGGTATACATGTCATCAATGGTTTTGCTTAGTTTTATTCTAAACAATTCATAGCTATGCACTAAGAGATTAATCTTAGATTCTTCAACTCTACTTGTGTCTTCATGTATAACTTAAAGTGTGTGTCAAATATCATGCGTAGTTTCACATATAGAAACATAATTAAACTCATTTTTATCTAAAGCACAAAATAAAATATTTATAGCTTTAGAATTTAAGGAAATTGACTTTTTTCTCTGCATCATTTCATTCATTCATTGGTGGATTTTTAAAAATCATATTCGATAATATTCTATAAAATCTATAGAAATAAAAAAATCCTCATTCGTGTTTTCTAATACGTGTAATTTGTCCCATTGAACATAGGAGTACAAGATATAGAGTGACCTTCTTGATTACTGACAAAACCCATTTAATCTCTCTTAGGTGTTAAACCAATCGAGAAAACTTAGCTCTAATACCAACTGTTATGATTGTAAAGACACTAAGAGAAGGGGGGGTGAATTAGTGTTTTCGTAAAGTTGTGATTTTGAAAATTCATTCAATGAAAGTGTCCTTAACTTAAGAATATAAGTATAATAAGTAATTAAATCAAAAGGCAATAGCAATAAAGAGCATAAAGGAAATGCATATCAAATTTATAGTGATTCGATCGTCGCGACATACGTCTACTCTCAATTCCTCCTGGTTGAGGCTATCAGCTTTACTAACAATCTTCTTTCAATGGGTGAAGATCAACCACCCTTGTTATAACTCTTTCTCATTTTCACAAGTTTAGGAGAGAACCTTTATAAGTCTCACACCTCCCTTAAAATGAGCTCTAAACTTTAAATATAAGAAGGGGAACACTCAACACTTTTTAAGAGTTTACAACTTAGAATTATAAGCTTTTTTGTTCACTTTTCTTATTATCTCAAGCAAGAATGAGTGGGATATTTATAAGTCCTAAATGACTTCAAAAATAGAGCTAAAAGGTCTCATCCCTAGGTTTTTGAGGTCCTAGAGGTACTACCACCAATGCTGGGCGGTACTACTACCTGACAATATAGGAGACCATGTATTAGTGGTACTACCGCTAGTTTGGGCAGTGCTACCGTCTCACACTAGCGGTATCACCGTTGGGTCTTCCAGAAAATATACACTTCATACATTCCAACTCATAGGTAGTTCCATTGCTTGGTTTGGTGGTGTCATCACCTGATCTAACTGTGGATCACTGAATGTACCTTCCAATCAGCCCAAATCAATCCTGATTTAGGCCTAATAGGCCCATAATTGAGTTAGCATGGTTATACCCAAAACTAATTTAATTAAGACCTAAACTATGACGATCAAGACATAAACGATTACAAGATAATAATTCTATGTTGTCTGGCATGTCATTGGTTCATCCGAACTCCCGACGCATCATGCTTTTCTTCGGCATATTGTCCGATTCATCGACATGTTGACTCTCGTAACATATGATCTTGGCGCAGTGTTCGATTCTTCTAATCCAATACCCAATCTCTGACTCCGACCAAACGTCTAATTCTCCTATTTCAATCATTTTGTTTTTCCATGATCGAAGTTAGTCATGAATCATTTTTTTCAAATGTTGATTAGATCACAAACATTTCATTATCAAAATTTGGGATTCAATAAGTTTCAAATGGAATGTTTAGAGGTGTTTAGGGAAGTAGATGTGAGATTTGTCAGTATTTACTCTTAAATATATGGGATTTTTTTTTTTGTAGAACTCTTAGTTTCTAAAGAATGTTAGAGCAAGAATTATGGTTAGTACTAAAAAGAGAAGAATGTCATTGACAAACATAAGAAGATAGGGAGACCTTCGTGCCTCTTTTGAAAAAAGAGAATGATTTTATTTATATTGATAACTTTAATAATTAGATATGAGAGAATATGTCAGAACAAAACAAAGACAAATGGGAAGAAGGGGTCCCCTTGCCTCATGACACTAACATAGCAAGTGAAAACATAAATTTTATTAGAGTAAATGATTTTGTTCATGTTGGTATTATAAAGGTATGTAGAAAAGGAGATTGCAAATTCAGATGAGTTGATAGATGAGGTTAAGAAGAAGTTGCTGATGTTAAAATGAAAAAGAAATAAAAAATTTTGTAATTGATAATTCTAACAGCTTGATTTTTTATTTGAAGATTTGTTTAAAATTAGTTCAAGACAAATCAAAATTTTATAATTGATTAAAATAAATAAGATAGATGGATAAAAAATTATAAAATTTTACAATTGTATGATTCAAAAATTCAAAGACTCAAAATCAAAATTTTGCCAATTCACAAAGGTAGACAAGACTACAAATATGCTTCAAGATTTAAAGACTCCAAAGAACACTACAAATCATAACTTAATTTTTTTAAATTTTATTTTAGGATATAATATTCAAATTCTAAATTAAACTTGTGAATAAATTATGATACGAGTCGAAGACGATGTATTGGACTCATCCCCTATAAATAAGAAGCCAATGTAACATATTAGATTCAACAATACAAGAAGAGAAGAAGAAATGAGGTAGAATCATGAAGGGCCAAAAGATTCATGATTTTGTAAGTTATTATAATTAATGTGTTTTTATTTTTATCTTTTTTTAATCATAATAACTTACAAAACCATAATATATAATTTTACGCTTTTATATAATATATAATTATATTTTTCTCTTTTCAAAAATTCATCCAACCTATCATCTCACTAGTCGACGTATCGGTTCGATAAACAATACAGTGATCGAAGAGCTCATTCGATCCAATATTTGGTATCTTTTTAAGATTATGATACATACAGTTCAGTGTCCAATTTACTATATTAGTATCACAATTTGGGCATAAAAAGTGTAGCAGTGATTTATTCATCTCGATTGTTCAAACTCAAGTAGTGTTTGGATTCGGTGGACATGATAGTAGATTCATCAATGTAGCCATGATCAGAATCACCCGAGGAAGCTTCACTTGATCTTTTATATCTTATGATCCCAATGGTTGTCATGCAGATTTCAATGAAACAGCAATGTCTTGGTTGCCCAGAACAGATCCATTGTAGCCATTGGAGATGTCTCCATTGCGACTGTCATCGTCTGAAACGGCCGCATCAACATGATGAGCTACACTGCGACAAGTTGAACCTCCCAGCTCCGAGGAACGACCAGGCCGGCCTTTTTGGGCGGCGGAGCGAGTGCTCTGAGGGAAGGGGGAGTTCCCGCGGATGCCACCCATGCTTTGCTTGATGTCCTACAACAAGGTAGCAAGAGCTCAGTAAGCCTCATTCATGCAGCAGATCTGCTAGCGGAAGGAGCTCACCGTGGTGTTCTTGAGAGCTGGCTTCGTGGCTCGCCGGGCTGCAGTCTCTGGTGCCGTGATCACCTTGTGGTTCGACCGAGCGGTCGATGTGTTCTCTTGAAGCCTGCCTCTGCTGACGAGGGGCGAGGAAGACTGCGTCGACGCTGTTCCTGGTCGTCGTTGCCTGCCGGTGGAGATGGCACGCTCAGGCGGCTTCGTTTGAGCTTGAGCTCGGCCTCGTGGTGCCGGGGAGGTGCTTCGGATGTTTGCAGAGGCTACCGCTGCTGCTCCTGTTGCTGATGCACGACGAGTAGGAGTTGATGGCCGGGTGTTGGTTCGAGTTGCGGCTGCGGCGGTCGAGCTGGTGCTTGAAGCGATGGAGCCGATCTG
The DNA here is from genome assembly GCA_004837865.1 of Musa balbisiana. Taxonomy (NCBI): domain Eukaryota; kingdom Viridiplantae; phylum Streptophyta; class Magnoliopsida; order Zingiberales; family Musaceae; genus Musa; species Musa balbisiana. The sequence goes on from CM017197.1 coordinate 40,677,632, forward strand.
AGGTCGAACAGTTGGCGAAGAAGGCCTACTATTCTGTGAAGACCGTGATGGGGATGATCGAGAGGGCGTGAATGGAGTCATCTTTGTGTTCGACCGATGGCCGGGCGTCGAAGGCTTGGAAGTGACGGAGGCTGTGCTGGTGTTGAGGAGTGCTGTTTGCCTGCTGTTAGAGAAATGGGTGAAGGATGAGTGTGCGTTGGGCATGGAAGGCCGCATTGCTGAGCTACTTCTTGCAGGCTTAGCAGAGTTGTCTTTCTCTGACTGAGACACAGATAACTGCAGGAGAAATCATTTTAATTCAAAGACAACTAAACAACAACAAGAAATTATATATGGATCATTTATCATCACAAGATAATATTCTGATTAAATTAAAAGGATTTAAATTTTACTTTATAGTTTTTAATATATTTTTTTCTTACACCACTAATACTAATTATATATTTACAGGTCAATGAGCAAAGTTCATATAATTTAAAATTATATATCTAATTATTTTCTCTTATCTTTTCTACTAACTTTGCACATCCATTTTTATATTTCAATCTCATTAACACGCGTCGGTACCTAACAACCACCTTACAATTTTGTATTCTAATTAAAAAATACAACTAGAGATTGTAGATAATTAGGTTTAGAAAATTTAGGTGTATGAATTATAGGAGATGTTCAGGAAATTTGGAAAAAGTTTGCATGTTAAGATCATAATTCTTCAGATAAAAAGGTGGAAAGGAAAAGGAACTCACCTTTGAAGCTTTTCCAGTGGAAACAGATCTAGCATTGGATCTGCTCCTTGGTGTCACCTTGGATGTTTGCTTGTCAGAGTAGGAAGAAACAGGAGTTCCAGGAGGAGTGAGAAGCCTGTCAATTCTTAGTTTCAGTGGTAAATGGGTTCAACTTGAAACTTAAAAGCAATGTAGAACTAACTCTCTGCATCATTTATATACATGAGATGTATTATCAGATCTTGAAATTATTAGCTGTAGCAGAATGGATCTTGTTTGTTGTGCACTGTGGCTGAGTGCAATCTTACAGTGACCAAAAGGGAGTGGCTTCAGCCACACTGTCTATGGAAGATATAATGAAGACTGTTCCTGAATTTTCTTAGATTCACTTTTACATTAGAAATGAAGATTTGGTAGAGAAATGTTCATGTTTTTTCTTGTAGTTCAGCTTCTTTGTCCCCATTGTTGGATTTACTGCCTATATTTTTCTAAAATTCTAGATATAACATGCTGTTGCTGCAAAAATCATACCATCTTATCTGAAGTGAAATGACATACTGATTGTGGATCGCAACACACATTTGCAGAAGCAACAAATTGGACTCTACAATTTAGGAAAGAAACTATAATTCTTGAGATTAATAAGCAGAATGAATTTGATAAGAAAGTGTAGATGTCAAAAGTCTTCTATCTAAAACCTCTGCAGGTCCAAAGAAACTAAGATTTAGATGAAGGAAAAAAGCATATCATATCCAGTTTCATTTGATCTCTGAGTGCAAGAAGAAGACATACATCTAAATGGTGAACATAGTTTGAAGAAGACTCGGCTTATGGTTATGTTACCAATCATAATCATGCTTTCCAACCTCAGCAGATAGCAGGTCATCCATTCTGCTCTTTGCTAAGGATTCCATCTCTTTCCTTTCTTCAGCAGCTGATACTGCAACAATCACCACAGCAATCCTTCTTCAAATGACCCTGCAGCAGAGCTTAAACATCACTTGGTGCTTTAAATCCCATCAACTAGAAAACATACATCATAGATTTACCAAAGTTAAGAAGAAAGCCAGTAAATCCGGTTCGATCTCGACCGGGATCGTATCAGATTGAAGGTATTCAAAGAGAAAACAAGATCCTCACCTTCCTTCAGTCCTCCTCCGACCAGTGTACCAAATGTGACTCGAAAGCCTCAGCTGCACAGCTAAATTCTATCCTCTCCGACACCAGAAGCTCTACAGAAAGAGAAATAAGACTGTGAAGGAGGGAAGGGAGGAGCATTAAATGGATCAGAGGAGAACCTGTGAGAGTGGATATGTACTTGGATATTAACTGATTCCTATGCCAGTTAGGGCTCTTTCTCAAGGTTTTACCACTTTCTTTTGCTTTGTTTAATGCTGACAAAAACCAACATGATGAGTGTGAGTTGATCTTTCTTTGTTTATTTTTCTCTTGATTCATTTAATGGCACATCATTTGTTCTTAATGACATGTAAATATAAAGAGCTTATTCATCTTTAATGTCTAGATTGACCAATTATCTCTTATTTTCTCTCTACATTCATCTTCACTGTTGAAACTTGAGGCCTTTCAGAATGATAGATATCCAAAATATCTGACACAAGTAACTCCTGTTAAGAGATTGAAAGGAATCCTTAACTGAAGGACAAAGCTCTTTTCATTGCATGAATTATGTAGGACAAATGTTATGTCTGACTGTGAAAGAATTTGTTGATATCCAAGTATTTATTGATAACCATTTTGCGTTCCGTTATATGGATCTTTTACCGTCATTGAGTTGATAACGACAAGCTACACCAAATAATTTAGCTGGGAGATGTATCCTTCCATTATTTTCCGAAAAAGAAAGAAGCTTGAATCAACTAAAATTCTACTACACTTTTGGTTGTTTCAGTCAGTGTGGCCTCACTGAGAATCTGAAATGTGCATACATGACAAAGGCAATTGCAGAGTTCCTCCACAAGTTGGGTATCAGATCTGGAACACAACACCAGCTCATATGGTGTTCTTGGGATCAAAAAGGAACTAAAGTAACTTTTGATGCAATGGTAAAGAACTGATGCTAGTCCTGAAGGACAATAAATGATGAGAATGTGGGCACAGCACTTGTGTGGTTCAAACCCCCTGATGATACTTTCCAAGCCATCTTCTTATGTGATTGAGGGAGCTGCCTCAGGTCTCAGGTCTCTGGTTCATCAGACAAACTCATGTGCCATGTCTGATGTCTCCATCTCTAAGCGTCCTTTTTGTGTGAATAATTTGGATTTTGGACTGGACTACTGATGCTGTGTCGTAAGCCAATCTAAGCTCATCTTAGGACTACTGGTCCTCCACTCAACAGTTGATCCAAGCTTGATCATGGTGGCCATGTCTTCTCTTTTGGATAAGCTACATCGATCGATCGATCGATCGATCGTTCAATGAGTAGTCTCAATTATGACATGGCAATGATCGGATGCTTGTAGGCAGCTTCCTGATCGTAAATCCTCTACCGAATTCGGGTTTTCGGGGATCCTTTGTGGTTCTACTGATCAGACTCTCTGCTTATTTCAAGATCTGATCGCATTGCAGGAAACATAATACTTCAAACGGAGTTGATCTCTCATCTTTATCTACAAGAAACATCAGCTCTTTTGGATCTTTGTTTCAGACAACAAATATGCACTATCACTCCCAAAATAGCACAAGGAAATCAACAAAAAGAAGGATTGCTTGTTTCTGTAGAGTGTTTTCGGATCAACATGCTACAATTAAAACATTGCAGAAACTGTTCTTGACCAATATTTTCCTCTTCTTTGATGTAACAATGTTCATACATCAATTCAAATTATGGAGAGAGAAAGCAACTCTTAGGTCAAGACATTGTTAGTCTGATGCTTTCGATCATTGATCATACAATTCTGGTGCCATCAAGGTTGTATGCAGGATGAAAGTATGTATGTCAAGAGCCAATGCACCTCTATCTGAAAGGAAAAGACATGCTTCAGATCAGCATGGGGAACCCTTGTTTCTTTGCCACCATCAAGTATGGGATCACAGTGATAGAATGTGACACCACCCACCCCTTGTTTTGGTTGCCACTGCCACAAGATCCAGGACTTGTGATCTCAAACAAGTCATGGATAAAGATGAGTTCTCTTCAGTATTAAAGAGCACAAAAAATGGTTGTTCATGAGCTGTCATAGATAGCATTACAAGTCAGTTGATAAACATAGGATGGATGACACCTTAAATAATTTTTAAGCTAAGATCATCTCATCTTATCAGATCAAATTCAAATTCATCTTAGCTAGCTTACTTAGAACTGAGACAGGAAAGGTAGAGAATGCACATGGCAAGAAGACTCCCACACCTGTTGAAATGTTTCTTTGTTCATTGTATATGACAAGGTTTCACAGACCAATAAAGAAAAGGAAAGAAGAAGGCAAATGAAACTGGATCTATTCAAATGCCAAGTCTTCTATTTCCTTCCACATGGAAATAAGCCTCATTCAAATCTCACATCCTATCATGTGTTCATCTGTGTGTATGATAATTTTCCCCAGAAGCAGCCAAAAAGAAGGAAGATTGAAGGAAGGCAGCTACATGGAACAATGTTCAAGTCTGTTCACTGCACATGGAAAAGAGGACATTGGCTTTTAGACATATAAAGCTCTCAAGTCAACTAAAAGTTTGAAGTTTGATTAGAAATAATTAAATAAATGTAGCCAAATATCCTTTGTTTTTAAGAAGAAGATGATTGAATATGATCATTAATTTAGTAGTAGATTATCAGACTTCAAAATATTGATATGGTGATAATGTATGGAGATGAATTCAAATGAAACACTAAGAAATCCACCTTCTAAATCTAAAAAAATTTACATGCTCATGCATCACATCAAACTCTTGATCTAAAAATTTGTGAATTGAGGTCTGAATTCTCTCATTAGAAAAATTCTAACTCAGCTCAGTTCTTAAGTAAAGATGTCATGTGACAATACATTTTTTATTTTTATTTTTTTTCATTGCTACCCATTATACATATGGCTAAAATTATTAATTATAAATTCACAATCTCATCACTCTTGCAATAACCTTTGTAAGTTTATTGGCACTCTTTCTGTCTCATAATAATTCATTTAACTAATAGTGTCAGAGCTCAATCGAAATGAGATGACTAATCTATTAATTTTATCGAGTATAAATTATTAATTTAAAATATTTAAACTAAAATTAATGATAGTTCTTCGCTTATGAAACTAAATTAGATTGTAGGAATAAAGATGATAGCAAATTAAATTTTGTTCGATATTATCATCAATTTAACTCACTTAAACTAGATTTAAAAGTTCATTCAATGAGATTTGAGATGGGTTTAGTTTAAATACCTAGATGAATTGACCCGTTCATCCCACCAGTGATCCATTGACCCAACCCATTGACTCTTGACTAGTATCTATGATCGGGTCTCTCTCACAAAATACTCAGTTTTGATTGTTGACTCGTGTTGTAGCTGCCAATTCAAAGTCAGAAATTGCGGCATGGAAGTCACACCGAAAGTTACCATCTGATGCGTCGAGGAAATATTATGAAATGAGGAAGATAATAATAATCATTCTCATCTTTCATGATAATTCATTTTAAATGCTATCAAAAAGAAAAAAAAATCTTTGAATAGCAATCACATTTTAAATACTATAATATAAGATATTTTCTCATCTATATTGTTTATATTGTTTTTAAATATTTTAAATATTTTCTCATTTATATTGTCTTTATATTGTTTTCCTTATTACAATGTGTTGGAATGGGTGATGTGTCATAATCATTATAATATGATATTATATTTAAAGTGCTTAGTCCGAGTCATTTCCAATTTTCCAAGAGTTATTTGGTCAACACCATTCCTTTGCTTTCTGATGTTTTTCTCCTTTTAGTCTAATCATTTATCGGACAACATAATATTTTTGTGAATTTTCAAAGAAAATGACATCTAATTTATAACCATCATTATTTTCTTTTATTTCTTGTTTTGAATCTGACAAAAAAGGATTCATAATATCTGTTCTCCACAGTGGGATATTAGAAGCTTATATTATAGTCCATGAAGTCAAAGTCTTTGTAGGTATTTGCAGGAGTCAATCTGCAGGATGACAGGTATACGCATTCATATAGAAGACATTGACGTGAAATGTGGGTAGAGGATTCACATGCTTGATTACTATATAATTCTTGCTTGACCTAATAATGGAGGAAATGTATAAATGAACACAGTTTGGATTTTTTTTCTTTTTATCTGAAAAAAAAATGTTATGATATGATCCATTTGGAGACAAGAAATGTGATTTTTCTAGGTTTTTTTTCGTTAAGGTAACATATATAATATAGATAGATGAAAAAAATAATTAATGATCAATAATGATAATAAATTGAATCTTTCTCTCACATTGAGCTCTATAGACAAAGATATCTTTAGTTAATTAAAAATTAATCTTTTTCTAATAAGATTTTGTTACATCGTGTTTAGTTCTACGACTCCTTATACTATTAACATTAATTATTTGAGGGACGTGGGTGTAGAATCTCTCTTTCATTTACGTTTCATTTAATGCAAGTAATGCTGAAAATTTCTAGGAAAACTTGTAAGAAATTTCTTTTATCTAATAATTAAATTATATATTTTTTCATATTCCTAGTCAATTTTTATGATAAAAAATAATAATCTTTTTTTTCTTGTAGATAATATATTGAAGCATACATACAAGATTCCTCAATTTGAGCTAATTAAATATTAATCTTTTGTAATTATCTATCTTAAGAATACATTGAGTTTTGTATATTTACGAAAGTTAAACATTTAACATGTTGCTCTAATAAAATATCTCTTTCTCCTTTAATTTATAATTTCATAAAATTAATTTTTTAACTTTGTATATGGATCTGAATGTTTTACGTTTGTAAATATAAGGATCCTAATATAACATTTAAAATTATCTATAGCTAATTAGAGAGTTAATACATAATTAGCCACCCTTAATTTTTTAGGATACCAACATATATTTATTGGTCCGAATAAGAGAATTTTTTTTATTTTTTAATAATTTATTCAATTAATATATCGATCCAATAGATTATCGAAGTCGATATTAAAATTTTAAGAAACCTTGAAACAAAAACTTACTCTTAGGGTGATACTGAACCTACTAAATTAACCAGCATTAAGATTAGACTCACAGCATTCAAAGTCAAGCAACGTTGGCATGCACACAGCAGTCAGTCTCAATGCTCACCTTAACAAGCGGCTTCATGGCGACTTCCCCATTTTCCATTCCCACCAACCTCTGCTGCACCACCGCCATGAAGCCATGCCTGAGCTCCGACATGGCGGCGGAAGCAAGCTACTGCCTGAGCTGGCGGGTCGCCGTGGAGGCCAACAATGCCCGCGGCTGGCGTACGGTGCCGTCGGAGTGCGTCTGCCACGTCGAGAGCTACATGCTCGGAGGTCAGTACGACAGCGACGTCGACGCCGTGGTCGAAAACGTCACGGCATACCTCGACGGCGTCGTCGCGGCTGACGACGACAAGGACGTGTGGCTCATCGACGTGGACGACACCTGCCTTTCCAACCTTCCCTACTACAGGGAGAAGCACTTTGGGTGATTGCATCTTCGACTCCTCTTCTTCTTGCTCTTGTATGAGTCTGCTGACGAACAGAGCTTCGCTCTCTCTCTCTCTCTCTGTGTATGATTTCAGGGGAGACGCTTTTGATTCCACAGCATTTAAGAATTGGATTCTGAGAGGAGATTGTCCTGCAATCCCTGCAGTCCTCAGGCTTTATGAGAAGCTGATGGGAAGAGGATTCCAAGTCTTTCTTGTCACTGGGAGGGATGAAGAGGTCTTGGGCTCATCCACAGCTGAGAACTTGGCTGCTCAAGGGTTTGTTGGGCATCAGAGGCTGATCATGAGGTGATGTAGAATGCATTTTTCTTCATTGTTTTGATCTTTTGGATACAACATTTAGCTGTGCTTTTAGATAAAGAAAGAGTTTTGATGGAAATTGATCAGATCCAAAGAAAAATAACTAAGTGTATAACAGAGTGCAAATTTTTTCTTTTCTTTCCTTTTTAGGGACTAACTTTCTGGGAGAAGACAAATCAAAATAGGTTAAGTACATTAATCTTTTTTTGTGTCCATTGATTTTCTCATATATTAAGTTAATAGTATTTATTTTTTTATAATTTTTAATAAAATTTTATTATTTTTTAACTACAACACTTGTCGGTTTTTCACAAATTCATACTATTGTAAACCTCTATCGAGATTTATGAAAAAAAATAAAATAATTTTCTTGCTCAAATAGTTATCTAATGAAATATAATAAAAATATTTTATTTTTATAGATAAATAATAGTTCTTATTATTTGAATATTTAGGATATAAATAACTCTTATTCTGACGAGCTCCTTAATTATCATACCCGATAAGATCTTTTAAGAAATCCACTTATATTTGTCGTTATTGAGTTTCAAGTGATATCTTTCATTAAAAATATTTAAAATTTTACTTATAGTTTCTAATAATATTTTTTAAAATCTTCATCTTACAATTTGGCACTATTAGTAATAACTGTTTTAATTTTTTATTGATCTATTTAGTCAGTATTCATATCATCTTAAATAATTTTTTTTTTACATCCTAAAATAGTTTTGTACCTAAATAGGTCTCTAGTGACATCTAACAAAGCTATATTTTCCTTGTTTTTGGAACAAACACTAGTCCTCATTATTAGAACATTCAGGATATAAATAACTCTTATTGTGACAAGCTCCTCAGTTGCCATGCTTGATGAGATCTTTGCAGAAGTCCCAGATACAGAGGACAGGGTGCAGTGGCCTTCAAGTCAGCTATCAGAAGGCAGCTGGTGGCAGAGGGATACAGGATCAGAGGAAATGTTGGAGATCAATGGAGTGATCTTTTGGGAGATTGCGTTGGTGATCGCACATTTAAGATTCCAAATCCCATGTACTTTGTCCAATGAAAGATTTTGTTGTTTCAATTCAACAAGTTCAACTCCAAGAGCTTGGCTGCTTGAATTATTTTGGTAATGTAAGTGGGGATTAGATGAACAAATTGCACAGTAGAGATTTGAAATTAGACCAAATGCACTGATCAATATTTTGGATCTTAAAAGATCATGTCAGACATCCAAATTGCCAGATTAATTTCACAGCCTGAAAAGATGTACCAAACTTTTGTAATTAGGCAGCAGACCCTTCAGAAAGTGCCTCAGATAATTGAAGAGTCTATAGAACATGTAAAAGGGATTTAAAAGCAGATAAAACAAATAGCTGTCTAATGGGTTATAGCAGATTGTGAGACCACAAATTACATTATCAAGCCAAAATGTATAATGTGACTAATCAACAAAATCAACAACTATGTTTCAAACAAAATGATAAAAATCTGTGTTTCAATTCTCTTTCAACATACAAAAATATTCTGATTACACTTTCAAGGTCACTGGGGCCTTTGTGATCCTAAAATGAACATAAGATCGCAGTGACAGATACAAAAAATTACAAGTTGGAGCATGAAGAGATGGAAGATGGAAAAATAAATCACTAGATCTTGGCTATGGATTCACTTTATTTGCATGATGATCACTTCACAATATTTTCTCACCAAATCACCAGAGAAAGACAACTTGATGCACATGAACAGAAAGGGCATTATCTCATAATCTCACCTCTTCAGTCTTATGGCCAAGTGGTCAGCCATTTAGGACCTGATAAATATAAGAGCCAATACAGTTGAACCATCAAAGGACTAGACAAGTTCGTGGAATGTTATTAGACTTCAGAAGCAATAAAAGCCATTATGCCAATGACAGGGAACAGAAAGCCTGCCTTCAACTTCTCTAGAGAAAAAATTTGTGTATTATGGAAATCTTGTTCTCTGAATGCGGCATGCCGCTATTCTTATGCTTGAAAATTTCACAACAAAATATGTAAAGCCACATGTTCACTCTTCGAACTTCAACTGTCCTTGGGCTCACCGGTGCTTGGTATCAGCTGCATCAACTGTTCTTTCTTCCTCTTCGTGCCGCTGCTTTTCTGCCTCGAGTGCTCTTTGTTCCTCTTCTCGCTGTTTTCTTTCTGCCTCCTCCCGCTCCCTGATTTCATCTTCTTCCTCCTCCTTCTGATCTAGATCTTCAAATTCCTTCTCTGCAGCCATTGCTTTCACTATGGGATCTCTTAGTTCAGATATCAAACCTCCTCCCACTCTGTATTCCTGCTCGTTGCCCGCAAGGAACAGCCGCTGATCAGGCCCTGAAGCCATTGGTATATCAACTGCAAGTAGCTTCATGTCATACTGCATCATAGATCATTCCAGGTCAAATCCTAAAATAACTAAGATCAGCTAAAGGATGGCAAGCAAATAATCTATCAACAATTTCTTCAATTAAGTGATGCCCACAGCCTTAGCTTATAGATATTCTAGTTTAACACAGAGTAAAAAAATTTGTTTATACACATTAAATGGATCACCTTGGAGAGTGGAGACCACCACCACCAACCAACCAAATTTAGCACGGTAGCCTAATCAGTAGGTAGACAGGAGAAACTTCTGGCAAAGTAAACAAAAAATCTATTTCTCATAAAACCTTCGATTATTGAATCATACTCGATGACTTTTAACTAATTAAAATGCATTTCAGAGAGAATCCATGTGTAAATTTATGCAAGTCATAACGTAAACGCATGTAACTAGTCAACATTTTCGTACAATGTTAATAGGATTTGTAATGAAATAAATTATCAACTAATTTCAGTTATAGACAGCTACCTGGCCCTTTTTATTCTTCACCTCGACGCTTACAAGACCCCTCCTTTCAGATCCTCGGATGGGGAATATCAGAAAACATCGTTTGTCGCCAAACTTCAACTTAAAGTTCTTCAGTTTGGGTCGACCTCCAGACATTACATATGCCCTCACATCCGTCCCAGTTAAAGGGGCACCCATAACCTCAAGAATCCCAGCAGACGTGTTCAGTCTCCTCATTGCTATTCTATATACCTTGTCAGGATTAATAGTGAACCTTGCACGGAAATACATGCCCTTCAGAAAACAAGTAACACTTCAGCATTGAAGAAATACAATTAACAGGAAGCAGCATGACCATCATGAAGTTACATCACATTATTTCTAAGGGACATAGAGAAGCCCAAAGGAGTATGTTGCCATTTATACACCTAAATTTATCATGCATCTATGTACAATATAACAAGGAAATTTCTCTATTGATCTTTTCAGTTGAATTCATAAAGATGCAGATACAGAAATATAAGCAACAGAGAATTGAAAAAAGAAAAAAAAAAATACACGGGACTAATTAGCATTAACACAAAATGACAAGATAAATTTGTGTCCTTTAGTAGTTATCACAAAGCAATTAAATATGGCTCTACCTATATCTCTACAGAACCTATAGTAACTTACTGAATGTTTGTGATAAGCTCTTATATAAGAACCAATATTTTTATCCTGTCCAGAAGTGTCTACTAGCTTGACAAGCTAGTATCAGGGCAAGCCACTGTTATACTCGTCCAACGGTACTGTCCCATCTTAGTTTGGGTCTTGATATAACTGATTATTTCCCAGGGAAATAATCTTTTATTAAGCTGTGAGAAACTTAACATAATTCTATAAATAACAATCATGGGCAATCAAGATCAAGTTATCTCAGAATCCTCCGTTTCTCATCTCTGAGAATTTGAGACAAAACATAAAATGGCTACGTTTAACCAAAGGCAGCTGTGCGTATCTATGAAATATGCTGAACTTTTTTCAGCAACAATGATGAGCCGAGTCCCAACTATTTGAGGCTAGGTCATTTCGCCTTGTTGAACCCCATTTCAAAGGCAATATCACTAACAGCATTAAGATTAAACAAATGAAGTTTTCATGGATTATTTGAGTCAACTCACCAAGCCTAACCAGTGTACTTCTAGGTCTTTTGTGGAGATGTCAAAACTATGATAAACATTTTTCACCATTTTATTCCTCGAATTTCTCTGAAAATCATGAGCCATATTATGAAATTTTGGAAAAAAGTTATCGAAAGTAGGACAAGACTTGAAACAAATATATCTAAAAATCAATTTGGTTTTATGCCTGGAAGATTAACCATATAAGTTATTAAGATAATTAATGAAAAAGTATAGGGAGAAAAAATAAATTATATATGGTTTTTATGGACATAGAGAAAGTCTATGGTAGGATTCCTAGAGATTTATTATGGTGGATCTAAGAAAGAAAGGTGTATCCACTAATTATATTGATGTTATTAAAGATATGTATGATAATATAGCTACTAGTGTTAGAACTATAGGGAATGTGTCTAATGTGTTTCCTATTAGCATAGGATTACACAAAAGATCTGCATTAAATCCCTACCTTTTCACATTGATAATGGATGAAGTTATTAGTAACTTACACGATAAACCTCCCTGATGTATGTTATTTGTTAATGATATTATCTTAGTTGATGAGAGTCTAAGTGGAATTAATTATAAACTTGAGCTATGAAGACAAGTCTTAGAAACTAAAAGTTTTAGATTAAGTCAGACTACAACTAAATATATAAAAATATAATTTTAGTAATTCTAGAAAGAGACAAGAGAATATAGTCAAATTAGATGGACAAGAAGTCTCTTTAAATAAAAACTTTAGGTATCTTAGATCAATTATTCAACAAGATGGAGTTACCAGGAAAGATAAGAAAAGAAATACTTTTATTTGTGAATAACTAGGTATCGCTTCGATAAATGATAAGTTGAGAAAAAATCATTTAAGATGATATAAGCATGTGTTAAGGAGACCACCGGATGCAAGAGTCAGAAGAAGTGAAATAATTAATATTAGTGGTACAAGGAGAGACAAAGACATACAAAAAAAACTTTAATAGCAACTTTAAATAGAGAATTAAGTATTCTGAACTTAACTAAATATATAGTTTTTTACCTATCTTAATGACAACAAAAGATCCATCTAGCGAGTCCTAAATAGTTGAGACTTATGCACAACAACTCCTCAAATTTGTCAAGGGTACCGACATATCTAAATTTTTTCACAAAACATAAACAAATTATATATAGCAAAAATTAATTTCTACAAGTGAAAATTTCTGTTGACCTAAATTTTTGCTCAAATATAAAATGAAATACTCACAGCGAAAGCCACGATGGCGGACGCAAGCGCAAGAAACCCATACTTAGCCATGCCTTCCGAAAGCCCAACGAAGGTGCTCGCGATCCCAAACATGATCCTCCATAGCGCAAAGCATGCGACCACCGCGCCAGCCCCCACGAGAATCAAATAGTTCCTCCTCCAAAACGCATCCATTTGCAATCCGACCGCCTCGCGGTACCGCGAGAACGCCGACGAAACGGCCGACAAGGGCTTATCGACCACCGATTTCCCCACGCCCCCACCAAATACCCCATATTTGCCAAAGTTCAGACTCCTGATGGAGAAGATCTGGGAGCCGTACCCACTTTCGCTGATCCGACCGAGCCCCTTGATCCCAGAACCCAAAGATCGCAGCTTGATGGCAGTTTCGGAGCCCAGACGCCTCGAGTTGCAGTCCAAAGTGAAGAAACGGTTAAAGAAGCGATTCGGGGAAGCGGGATCCGGAAGCGGCGAGGGACTCGTGGAGCGGCTGGAGCGAAATGGAGCTGAATTCAAGAACCGCGTCTGACCCCAAGAAATGGGGCTTCGCAGCGAAGGATTCGACGGGAATTCCTGGGAGTAGAGCCTGCGGAAGCCGTTGATGAATCCTTTGTAGGGTTTCGCCATGAGCAAGCTTAAGGAGAGCGAGAGCACAAATTAGGGAGAGGGCTACAGATCGCTTGTTGGCAGCCAACTTTTGGTGGGAGACCAAACTGGAAAATGCTTCGTTCCCTTTTTGTTTTGTTTTGTGTTTTTCTGTTTCTTAAAACATGTTTGATGAACAGCATGTTGGTTACGAAAAATGCTTTTATGATTATTGATATAGTCAAATGATATAATTTATTATAAATTTGTCTATGAGAAGTACTAATTGCAAGCTCTTATAATTCATTTTTTTATAATTTTATTTTTGTTTTGTTTGTATGGTTTTATTTGAGGCTCGTCTTTACTACTAAATTGCCGGAATAAGAGACGTTCCGAAAAATTAGTAGTAAATTAATTTTGTTTTTGTTTTGTGTCTATGGTTCTATGGTTTACATCGTTTTTACTATGATGATAAAAATAATATAAGAAATTATTTTTTATTTTTATTTGGATAATATTATTCCTAAACTATTATAAATATATATTTGAATCATAATGTGATGTATCAAATGATAGCATGCATTGATTCCATTTGAATCGCCCAAATCTCACACACTTTAAAATTATAACTAATATGTTAATAAAAGTATAAATAATATATATATATGTTATTCTCATTTATTATATTTTCAGTATTCTAGGAAAGGTTAGTTTTAACATCCTATTCTAGTTTCACCCATGCTTTGTGATGGTATTATGAGTACCATTGATTGATGAGTCAACCCAATTGGTCCACTATCGAGGGTGCAAGCTCATCCAGGTATTCGGATCGTAAATACACTAAAAAGAGGAGAGGGGTAAATTAATACTTTCAAAATGAAGAACTGATTTGAAAATTTTAATTAAATCTGTATCGAAGATACGTTTAACTTGGAATATGAGTAAAAGTTTGAGCAACTAAATCAGTAAACAATAAGAATGAAAATTATAAAGAAAAAGTACATTAGAGTTCTTTTCTTGCTATCTCAAGCAAGAATAAGTGGGGTAAAGTACATTGCTGCAACAAAGACAGCAAAGATTGTGACATAAGGAGATGTAATAGTGGAAAGAGTTACATCGAAAGATAACATCATAAATCCACTAACAAAATCGTTGTTTCAAATTATCTTTAACCGTCAAGAGTGACAACCAACCTTATGAGGACTATTGAGTAATAGTACCATGCCCGATATACGATCTATGGGGTATTAGATGGATGATGGACTATACATACACGATAACTAATGACAGACAGGTCCAATGGATTGGATTCTCATCTATCGTTTGGGGATTATGGCATAATAGCCTAGTACGTCTGTAGTCGATGAATGGAGTAAATTATTATAGAGATAATAATTCACTGAGTTAGAATGAGTTCTAATAGGTATAACTCATTATCACGAACGGTTGTTGCGCACTCGTAATAACTTCATTCAACGAACTATTCATCGCTTTTGCATATATGTATAGAGACATGGTAGCCTGTTTTTCCTTGGTTTTATATGTTTTTGCTTGTAAAAATGCATGTTCGAACAGGTTACAACGTTGTAGTGTGACCGCTCATCGTGCTGGCCTGAAATGCCCCAAAATGGCTTTGTTTTCGCATGCCACTGCTTGTTTTCTGCAAGCCATAATAGTACACCAAAACGTCAGCCATCTCAACACCCTGGAACCCCCCAAGTGGCATAGGGCTAGATGGGGCTTCGATATATTATTGAGTATTGAAAAATCTTTATAAGTTCGTACGTAAATTTGAAGGGAACTTGCCTTCGTTCCCGGCACCTGGTGAGCAGTTGTTTGTGGACTTGCAACTGTTCATTCTACCTTATAAAGTCCTTATTTTCCTCTTTCCCCTCTTTTCTCTTATGCACGCAAGGTGCTCGTTGAATTGCTTGTAAAACTTCCCTTTTCACGAGACGTTGGGACTTGTCCGTCGCTCGTTCTTCGAACTAATCAACTTTCACTTTTACAGGTCCTTCGGGACCTAGATGAGGTTGCAAATTGACTGACCCTTTGTAGATGCATAACGCAAGGGCATGTCATGACTTAGGCAATCCCAGCTAAGTTTGAGAAGTTGGCGCAAGGGTGTTTCGCGACTTAGGCAACTTGAGCTAAGTTCGCGACTTGGCCGTAAGGGTGCCTCACAGCTTAGACAATTCCAACTAAGTCCGTGACATTATGGTATCAAAGCGGGCAAACAATTCAAGCAAGCAACAAATGAACTTTGCAATCTCGCCATGGCAAAGCATCGTGGTGAATCAAGCAAGACGGGGCAAACGGGACCCTTGCCCCAAGCAGTCGCAGGTGGGCTGCAAGTGCATACTCGCTCTTATGCTGTTAGAGCTGCTCAGGAGGAGCGTGGCAGCAAACATAATAAGTGAGAAGTTGGATATTCTTTGCGTGCGTGGCAGCAATCCTACTTGGATGTTCTTGAAGCGAGCTTAGAGGAACTCTACCATGGCCAACAAAGGCTTCTTAGGGTAGAGAGCTCGCAAGAAGAAGCTGAATCCTGGATCGACAAGGTTGAGGCCCTAATCGATCGACTGTTAGATGACACCAAAGACTCTATGCAACATCTACACAAAGTCATGGCGAAACTCACTTCTAAAGTGACTATACTCATAAGGGCACTAAATGCGGGAGAGAGAAACACCCGTATTGCATCGTCACAAAACTTGAGATCACCTGAGCTACATTGTTATGGGGGTGCTAGAGATGCTAAAGAGCTCAAGAATTTTCTGTTCGACATGGAACAATACTTTCGAGCTACGAGGCATGATTATGAAGAAACCAAAGTTTCAATAGCAACCATGTATTTAGATGGGAACGCAAAACTTTAGTGGCGAACCTATTGGGAGGAGATCCAACAAAGTCGGTGTTAAGTAGACACATGGGAGGATTTGAAGCGGGAGTTGAGAACTCAATTCTTACCTGAGAACATAGAGTTTGTCGCAAGGAGGAAACTGAGACAACTCCACCAAAGCACTTCCATTCAAGACTACATGAAGCAATTTTCTACATTAATGCTAGACATATAGGACATATCCAAGAAGGATAAACTATTCAGATTCCTTGATAGTTTGAAGCCATGGGCTCAATAAGAACTGCATCGAAGGAATATCTCAGCCAAAGCACTTCCATTCGAGACTACATGAAGTAATTTTCTGCATTAGTGCTAGACATACAGGACATGTCCGAGAAGGATAAACTATTTAGCTTCCTTAATGGTTTAAAGCCATGAGCTCAATAAGAACTACATCGAACGAATGTCACCGATGTGATCGGGGCAATTGCGGCCGCAAAAAGGCTCACCAACTTTGTTTCCTCTAAGGACTCAGGAAAAAGGAAACAAACTTTAGGAAATCACCCTCTAAAATTTTCTCGAGGGAAGGAGCCCGAGGGTGAGCAAAGGAAGAAGAGCTTCCACAAAGGGCCAAGCTCAAAAGGCAAGGCCCCAAAACTTGGCAGATACTTCTTATACGAAAGATCGCACATAGTGAGAGAGTGCCCATAGAAATAGGCACTCAACACTTTAACAACTTCCATCTATCCCTCTAAATTAGACAAGGGCAAAGCCATCACCCTCAGTTCAAGTAGTTTTGAATCCAGCAGCGACGATGAGGAGTCGCAAGGTCCTCGAATAAGAGCAATGTGTTTGTTGAATGCATTGCGATGTCAAGTTAGAGAGAACTTGAAAGCAGAGAGTAGCGAGCTGATGTATGTGGACATTAAGCTCAATGGCTAAACAACCCATGCAATGGTGGACACAAGCGCTACCCTTAACTTTATTACCAATCAAGAAGCAAAACGATTTGGGCTGATCTTAAAGAAGAATCCAAGTCGGATGAAGGCGGTGAACTCGGAGGCCAAGTGGATCTCCGGGCTGGCAAAGGGTGTCCCCATCAAGATCGAAACATGCAGCGGAAGCATAAACATGATGGTGATACCATTGGACGACTTTCGGGTGATTCTTGGAATGGAGTTTATGCACGCGGTGAAGTTGGTGCCAATCCTAAACTCTCTATGTATGATAGGAGGTGACGACCCCTGTGTGATTCCTGTCTCTCGGAGAGGAACCAGGGACTCCCAATAGATATCGACATTACAATTGAAGGAAGGGGTATGAAAAGGTAAATTAACATTTGTGGCTGCTATAAAGCTAGAGCCACTCGACGAGGAGGCCATTCATGAACCTACTATGGTGGCGAATGTTCTGAAGGAGTTCATAGATGTTATGCCACCCGAGTTACCGAAGACTCTATCGCCACGTAGAGGCATGGATCATCATATCGAGCTAGAGCCAGGAGTGAAGCCTTTAGCGAGACCACTCTACTGTATGAACCCTTTAGAGTTGGCAGAGCTGAGAAAGTAGTTAGATGAACTGCTAAGCAGTGATCTTATCCGTAGTTCCAAAGCACCATTCGGAGCTCCAATTCTTTTCCAAAAGAAACAATATGGGAGCCTTCGACTATGCATTGATTATCGAGCCCTCAATAAATTGATAATGAAGAACAAGTATCCCATCCCGCTCATCATGGACTTATTCGACCAATTGGGCAAAGCCAAGTATTTCTCCAAACTTGACCTCCGGTCGGGGTATTGGTAGGTGCACATTGTTGAAGGCGACGAAGCGAAAACTACCTATGTGACCAGGTATGGAGCATTTGAGTTCTTGGTGATGCCTTTCAGCTTAACCAATGCTCTGATCACGTTCTGCACTCTTATGAACCAACTATTCAAAGAGTATTTGGATAAGTTTGTGGCCGTCTACTTGGACGATATCGTTATCTATAGCCAAACACTCGAGGAGCATGTCGAGCACCTTCGGAAGATTTTCAAGGTTCTCAATGAGAACACTTTGTTCATAAAAAAGGAAAAGTGTTACTTTGCTCAAATGGAAATCTTATTCTTGGGGCATCGAATCGGTGATGGCTCCATTCGAATGGACAAATCAAAGGTGTAAGCTATTGCGAAATTGTGAACTCCAAAGAAGATGCCAAAGCTAAGATCTTTCCTTGGTTTTGTCAACTACTATCGGCGCTTCATAGTGGGGTATTCGAAGCGTGCAACTCCACTAATGGAGTTGCTGAAGAAGGAGCAGCCTTGGAGGTGATATGACAAATGTGAAGCTACATTCTAAGATCTAAAAGCTACTGTGTTGGAAGAACCGGTGCTCAAATTGCTAGATTATAGGGAGCCCTTTGAAGTCCATACAGATGCTTTAGACTTCGCTATTAGAGGAGTACTCATGTAGAAGGGTCACTTGGTGGCCTACGAGAGCTGCAAGCTCAACGAGACCTAGCAGCGGTATCCAGTGCATGAGAAGGAGATGACAATAGTGGTTCATTGTCTACGAGTTTAGCAGTACTATCTTCTCATATTGTGATTTATATTGAGGATAGGCAACATTGCTTTGAGCTATTTCTAAACTCAAATGAAACTCTCTCCAAAGCAAGCATGATGATAGGACTTCCTAGTTGAGTTTGATATGGCAATGGAGTACAAGCCCGGAAAAGCAAATATCGTGGCCGATGTATTGAGCTCGAAAGTAGAGTGAGTGAATGCCATATAATTGGAGGGTAGAGGCCAAGCAAGTCAGTTGCACTCTAACTTCCTTTTCAGGATCAAGGATGGATTGTATAGTGATCCCGAGGCAGTAATCCTGATGCAACTCATTAAAGAAGGCAAGACACGATGATTTTGGGTCTAGGAGAGACTCATTTACATAAAAAGGAATAGGGTTTTTGTTCATCTAGTGGACAATTTGATGTGTGAACTCTTAAGAGAGTGTTATAATTCTCTTTGGGCTGGACATCCGGGTATTCACAAAACCTTGGCTCTCATGGAGAGGGCCTTCTATTGGCTGAAGATGGGGACTGATGTGGAGGAATATGTTTGAACATGCCTCACTTGCCAATAAGATAAGGTAGAGCAACGAAAGCTGATGGAACTTTTGGAGTCGTTGTCCATACCAAAAAGTCCGTGGGAGAGCATTTCCTTGGACTTCATATCAAGCTTGCGGGCAGTAAGGGGACTCGGATCGATACTCATGGTGGTTGATAGATTTTTAAAGTATGTAACTTTCATTATTGCACCCCTACACTGTTCAGCAAAGAAGGTGGCCAAGTTGATGGTAAAGAATGTGGTGAAGTATTGGGGAGTCCCGTACAATATCATCAGTGATCGAGACGCTTGATTCTTGGGACGACTCTGGACCAAGTTATTCAAATTGTTAAGGTTTAAATTATACTTCTACACAAGCCTCCACCCCCAGACGGATGGCCAAACGGAAGGATAAACTCGCTCCTTCAGCAATATCTTCGGCACTACGTGAGTGCCAACCAACGAGATTGGGTGAAGTTGTTGGACATAGCCCAATTCTCCTACAACTTGTAGTGGAGCTCTATGTTCAACAAAAGCCCTTTCAAGATCATTATAAGATAACAACTATCAACTCTTTACACCTTAGCTATTGGATATACTAGAAGTAGTCCGTTAGCATATCACTTTGTAAAATAATGACACTGAAATGTAGATATTGCGTGGGATTATTTAGAGAAGGCGGCAAAAAGATAAAGAAATGGGTAGACTTGGGAAGGCGACTATAGGAGTTCAAAGTCAACGATTTGATGTTGGTAAAGCTTCAACCAGCATCACTCCAATTCTTTAGGAATAAAGTACACAAAGGATTGGTGCGTAAGTATGAAGGATCTTTCCCAATTATCAGTAGGGTAGGCAACGTCTCCTACAAGTTGCAGCTACTGGTATAGCTCAAAATTTCTTGCATATCCTTAAGTTCAAAAAAATATTAGTTAATTAAAAGGTTTAATTAACTATTATTATTATATAATAGTCCTATATAATGATATTTATATGTGACGTATAATGTGGACGGATGATCATGGACCGTGTGATGTGTATGTACTTGTGATTATTATTATTATTGGAGCATGTGAGCCTCTAATTTTATTCTCATTTATTGTCAGGTGTGCATGCCCATGATTAAGTTATAATCATATGAGGAGATGCAGCGGGAGCGTGGAAACGATAGCGAGACATATGAAACGGACAATCACGACACATGGAGATGCGTCGAGATGCCAACGGAACCAACGAGGACAAGATAGATGATCATAAGGCATGGAGTTACGTTGCTGCATATATAGATCTTGATGTAAGTGATTAGGCCCGCTGGCTCAGGCCTGATCACATTAGGTTGTGGTCTATGATCATCAGGTGTGATTACTCATATGATGTGTGATTGCATGTGATGTAGATATATATTAAATATGTATATATGACATGTCATATTAGGAGATTAAATAAAAATCCTCTCTCTTGATAATATTAAGTCGGTAAACGTGAGGCAATTAGATTGACCCACGTGGCCTTCCATCATTATAGGTAGGGACCGATTCTCGACGTAGGTTGAGTTGGTCGAGTCTCTCGAGGCTCACCTATATCATGATTCACTATCTTGACTATGACATAGAGATGTCATTGGTGACCTGAGGATATTGTATACTTGGTTAAGTCCCTCGAGGGTATATCATCGAATCAGACTCATCTTGTAACGATGGTGTTAGCTTAACCGAACATCACAGTTGCTCAAGTCCTTCGAGACCATGGTGGTTCGAAGGCTGAATAGGACGGGAATCATAAGAAGTTATGATCGGCAAGAGTTGTCTACCTTTTGGGCTTAGTGTGATTGGTCGAGTCTCTCGAGATTATACTAAGATGTTAATTAGATCCCGATCCCCACTAGAAGTCTACCGAAGACTTCCGTTTCACGTGATGAGGGTGTCGCGTAACTCGTCAGAAAAATAATGGGAGTAAATTAAGATAGAAGTCCATATCTTATTTGTTTATTTTTCTATAAAATATGCATGTTATTTATTTTTACTATATTTTTATTTTTAGAAAATGTTATTTTTAAATCCCTTAAGTGGCATACTTAATGTCAATCACCTTACTGGTCTGAATTATATGGATTGGCTCCGCAACCTAAGAATTGTTCTCACGGTTGAGAAAATCGTGTACATCCATGAAGGGGCAAGCGAGGATGAGATCGCTCGCTACATGAAGTACATAGATGACTCCACTCTTGCTCAGTATTACATGTTGAGCTCCATGACTCCTGAGTTATAAAGATAGTATGAAAATATAGATACCAAATCCATTATCCTACATATTCGTAAATTATTTGAGGAATAGGGAAGGACTCAGCAATATGAGATATCCAAGAGTTTCCATACTAAGATAATTGAGGGGACATCAATTTAGAACTATGTCTTAAAGATGATTGAGTAGATAGAGAAACTCACAGGTTTAGAAATGGTCTTAGAGGATAACCTATGTGTAGATCTTATGCTTCAGTCTCTACCATATTCCTTTTCATGGTTCATAATAAATTTTAATATAAACAAGCTTGAGATGACTCTCCCTGAGCTCTTCAATATGTTGAAGGAGGTAGTGAGTACTATCAAGAAAGAGAAGCCAAATCTCTATACTAGTAAGACTAGAAAGAAAAGGAAGACAAAAAAGTCCCTTAAGAAGAGCAAGGGGCAAGGGTAGACCGGGTAAAGCAAAGGTTGCTAAAAAGGACCTAGCAAAGGACAAATGTTAGTGCTTCCACTACGGTAAAGATGGGTATTGGAAGATGAACTACAAATAGTACCTTGTAGAGAGGGCGAAACAAAAGCTTGGAGAAGCTTCAAATACATGCATGATTAGTCTCCATTTGTCAGACTCTTATGATAACACATGGATATTGGATACTGATAGTGCTTATCATATTTGTAATTTATTACAGGTTCTAGCAAGACCTATGAGATTGGCGAGAGGCGAGATGGACGGGCAATAGAGCAAAAGTTGTTATAATAGCTACTGGCGAGGTCACCCTACATCTGCCTAGTGGACCTATTATTGCATTGGATGCATGTTATTTTGTTTCTTCTATTATCAAAAATATTATTTTTATTTCAAGTTTGATAGTTGGTGGATATAAATTAGTTTTTGAAACAATGGTTATTCAATACTATTAGATAATGATCATCACGAGGGAAACATTGCATAATAGTTTATTTATGTTAGACACTACTCTACATATCATGAATATAAGTATGTCCAAGAGGAAACGAGATAAGGTAAATAGTGCATACTTGTGGCATTGTAGGCTAGGTCATATCTATGAGGGAAGAATTCAAAAGTTGCTAAAGAATGGATATTTGGATCAATTCAATTATGAATCATATGTAACTTGTAAGCCTTGCATTCGTGGAAAACTGACCAACTCTCCTTTTAGTGAAATTGGAGAGAGAGCCATTGAGTTATTGGAACTCATACATAGTGATGTATGTGGACCCATGTCAACTCATGTCGTAGGTGGTTACTCATACTTTATTACTTTTATTGATGATTTCTCAAGGTATGGACATGTGTATTGATGAAGTACAAGTCCAATACCTTTGAGAAATTTAAAGAGTATAAGAATGAAGTGGAAAACCAGATTGGAAAGAGTATCAGGACTCTTTGATCAGATTAAGGAGGTGAGTACTTGAATACAGAGTTCACCAAGTTTCTTAAGGACCATGGGATTCTATCTCAACAGATACCTCTTTATAAACCTCAGCTTAATGGTGCATCTAAAAAGAGGAATTGTACACTGTTAGACATGATACGGTCCATGATGAGCTTCGCCGACTTACCCATCTCATTATAGGGATATGCTCTAGAGGCCACAGCTTATCTTCTAAATAGAGTTTCAACTAAGTTAGTAGTGTTTATATCATATGAGATATAGAAAGGGAAGAAGCCCGATCTTAAGGTTGTTAAGATTTAGGGCTGTCCTGCCTATGTTAAAAGATAACCCCGATAAGTTAAAATCAAGGATGGAACGGTGCAAGTTTATGGAATACTCCAAGGAAACTTGTGGATATTATTTCTATAATCCCGAGGACCAAAAGGTCTTTATAGCCAAGAGAGTGGTGTTCCTTAAGAAGGAATACATTTTTGGCGAAGAAAATGGGAGCGTGATAGAGTTGAGTTATCGAGGGTAGCAAGGGCAACAACAATTGCTATCCTTTCTCGCTTTTACATTAATGATTTTAACGCTAAAAGCTTCTCAAAACATAATATAAGCAATTCAAAACTAATCTTTCGCATGAACAACCTGGCTTTGATACTTTTCTGTTTTCCTTTTCTTTTTGGTCTCACCAGTGTAGAGAATTGACTTCTCTTTCTTGATAGTATTCTCTGCCTCTCTCAATATATTGAGGAGGTCAGGGAGAGTCTCTCAAGCTTGTTTATATTAAAATTTATTATGAACTATGAAAATGAATCTGGTAGGAACTGAAGCACAAGATCCATATACAGATTGTCCTCTAGGACCATTCCTAGATCTGTAAGTTTCTCTATCCACTCAATTATCTCTATGACATGGTTCTGAACTGGTGTCCCCTTAGTCATCCTAGTACGAAAGAGGCTTTTAGATATCTCATATCGTCGAGTCTTTCCCTGTTCCTCATATAATTTATAGAGATGTAAGAGAATATATTTGGCATCCATCTTTTCATATTGTCTCTATAACTCAGGAGTCATGGAGCCCAACATGTAATACTGAGCAAGAGTGGAGTCATTAATATACTTCACGTAACGAGTGATCTCATCCTCTCTTACCACTTCCTTGGACGTAGGCATCACTATATCAAGGACGTACACAATTTATTTCGTCGTGAGAACAATTCTCAAGTTGCAAAGCCAATCTGTATAATTTGGACTAGTGAGGCAGTTGACATCAAGTATGTGACGTAAGGGATTTGAAAGCGATTTTACAAAAAAATAAATAATCAAGATATGGACTTCTTGTTGGGAAATCTTAGGGGCGACATCATATGCGCAGCGGAAGAATAGAAAACAAAATCCTTAATTCCCAAATATATGTTCATTGTCATGTGAAGATTGATGTGTAAAAATTCAAGAAACAGAAACCACGTGTGAGATAGATTGTGTTACCTAGGGAGATCTTATATCCCTGCAGATCTCTACGAGAGGGTGAAGGAGGTCAAGCACCCTCCTCTCTAGCGGTGATCCACATAGTAGGGCTGCGACAATGCTCCTAAAAACTCTAAACCTTCTTTGAGGTAGAGAGAGGGAGGAGAATAGGAGAGGCAAGCAAAAGACTCTAGCCTATGAACAACTGAATTTCTCTTATTTATAGAGGTCCCCTATCAACTTAACCATAATAGATTATCCCCTATCAGGTATTGGATTCCATCCAACTACCCAAGCCTCTTAGATTAGTGGATCTCTATACAATAATCTCTCATGGGCTCTTATTAGATACCATCCATATGATCCAATAATTCAGGAGCTTATTTGATATTTAATAAGATAGAGGCTTTGGCAGATATCTCATATATGAACCTCTACTCATCGTAATGCTTACCATATGTGTGTGACCCTCTAGGCCCAATATCGAGCTAGCCATGAGTCATACCTATCAGAACTTCTTCTGGCTTAATGAATTATTATCTCCATAATAATTCACTCGACTTGTCGACTGTGGATATACTAGGCCACTACGCCGCACTCCCCAGATGATATAGGGGAATCTAATCCATTGGACATGTCTGTCCTCAGTTACCATATACCTATAGTCCCTCATCCATTTAATATCCCAAAGACCGTATACCATGCATGGTGTTGTCAGACCCATACGGTTTCTACTCGAGTCTCGCTCTAATCGGATTCTCTCGGAGAACTCTTTCTCTCTCAATCCGAATGATCCTAGCCAGAGATTTGTTTAAGCAAGAATACATGGGATATTTCTCTTATGACACCAAGAGTTGATGATCCTCTATCGACACTCAATAGCCCTCGTAAGGTTGACTACCACTCCCGATGATCGGCTGTGCTAGATTTGAGACATCCAAACCTATAAATTCGGTATCAAAGAGTGGAGCACTCATATAGGACATCCTTGGTGTCTCAACTCTAAGGACTAGATACATCACTAGGACTACGGAATTATTATCTAATAATAAGGCATCATCAACCATTTAACATTTCGTAAGTGGATCAATCAGTGAACTCATTCCTCAATGAGCACCTATATTGTATTCCGTGGTCGTGTGTCCCCACATGAGCACCTATGAGACCAACTATATCCATTATATGGACGGGTATATAGCACACCAATCTGTCCGGTTACCTCGATGTCCCTCTCGAGTAACTTAAGACCAGGATTATTTAGGATATGTATTTAAAGGTGAATCGGTCTAATTATCGTGATCTCATCACGATCCGATTCTCATTGTACAGATCCAAGAACATCACAATATATAAATGCATATATATAATAGTTAATATAAAATAATAAATACCAAAATATAATAAGAAAAAAATTACGTGTCAAGTCACACATGCCATCACTCACGTGATTGGCTTGTAGGGCATATATGACTAGCAATCTCCCACTTGACCTAAAACCAATCACCTATGTGTCTGATCCCCATCAGACCCCTGTGATGCTCAAAGACAATTTGAGACAACAGCTTTGTAAATGGATCTGCAATGTTATCTTCGGATGGAACTCTTTCCACTGCTATATCTCCTCGAGTCACCATCTCTCTGATCAGGTGGAACCTCCTTAGAACATTTCTGATAAGACCTGGGTTCCTTCGCTTAAGCAATCACCTCATTATTATAGCAATATAAGGGAATCGGCTCCTCACTGCCTAGCATGACTCCTATATCTGTGATGAACTTCTTCATCCAGACTCCCTCTTTTGCTGCCTCTGCTATAGCAATGTACTCTGCCTTTATGATCGAGTCAGCAGTAGTATCATGCTTGGAATTCTTTTCAGCATACTGCTCCTCCATTCAAGGTATATACATACCTCGAATTCGACTTGCTATCATCGACATCGGATTGAAAACTTGACTCCGTGTAGCCTTCAACCTTGAGGCTACTACCTCCATATACTAGTAAAAGATCCTTCATCATTCTCAAGTACTTAAGGATACACTTTAATGCTTTCTAATGCTCCAAGCCTGAATCCACTTAATACCTACTCGTGACACTCTGAGCATGCGCCATATCAGGCCTGGTACATAGCATGACATATATGATAGACCTTATCATTGAGGCATAGGGTATCCTATCAATGTTCGCCCTTTCTTTAGGAGTCTTTGGGGATATACTCCTAGAAAGCGATATCCAATGTCTCATCGTATGATAGCGCTCCCAGTTACCTTTCTGTATACATAAGGCTTATCTTCGTTCTTAATGAAGTCATAAGATTTAATTTGATTGCCTCATCAAATCTTATATTCCAATTTTGGGAAGCTTGCTTTAGTCCATAAATTGATCTAAATGACCTACACACCTTATCTGGGCAATCCTTGGATACGAATCCCTCGGGCTATACAATATACACCTCCTCCTTGAGGTTGCCATTAAGAAATGCAGTTTTCACGTCCATCTGTTAGATCGCATAATCATAGTGTGCTGCAATAGCCAATAGAATTCAAATGAATTTTAGCATGACTATAGGTGAGAAGGTTTTTTCATAGTCAACACCTTGCCTTTGACGATACCCCTTAGCCACTAGCCTTGCTTTATAGATCTCTACCTTTTCATCTACTTCGATCTTCTTCTTAAAGATCCACTTGCAACTGATAGGTACAATACCCTTAGGCAAATCAACTAGGTTCCAAACCTTATTGGAGTACATAGAATCCATCTCAGAATTCATGGATTCTTACCACTTCCCGGAGTCTATACTCACAATAGTCTCCTCGTAGATCTAAGGATCAAGATTCTCAACATCATCTCCTCCAATATGTCTCACATATCTCTCAGGAGGATTAGAAACTCTATCGGACCTACGTAAAGTTGAAACTTGTGTGTTAGGTACCTGAATAGACTCGTGTTATAGAGTAGTGCTGGAGCTAGGGTCTCCAACCTCACTCAAATATATCGTGCTCCCATTGTCTCTACCAAGAATATATTCCTTCTCAAGGAATATTGCTCTCTTGGCCACAAAGACCTTTTGGTCCTCAAGATGATATAAATAATACCCACAAGTTTGCTTGGGGTATTCCACGAACTTACATCGCTCCGTTCTTGATTCCAACTTATCGGGGTTATGTCTTTTAACATAGGCAGGGCAGCCCCAAATCTTAACAACCTTAAGATCGGACTTCTTCCATTTTTATATCTCATATGGTGTAGACACTACCGACTTAGTTGGAACTCTATTCAGAAGGTAAGCTACGGTCTCTATGGTATATCCCTAGAATGATATAGGTAGGTTAACAAAACTCATCATGGACCGTTCCATGTTTAACCACGTATGATTCCTCCTTTCAGATACACCATTGATCTGAGGTGTATATGAAGGGGTCCATTGGGATAGAATCGCATGGTCTTTGAGGAATTGGGTAAACTATGTACTTAAGTACTCACCTCCTTGATCTAATCGAAAAGTCTTGATACTCTTTCCAATTTGGTTCTCCACTTCATTCTTATACTCTCTAAATTTTTTAAAGGCCTCAGACTTATACTTCATTAAGTACATATGTCCATACCTTGAGAAATCATCAATAAAAGTAATAAAGTAGAAGTAACTACCAATGGCATGAGTTGACATGGATCCACATACATCACTATGTACGAGTTCTAGTAGCTCAGTGGTTCTTTCTCCAATTCTACTAAATGGAGAGTTGGTTAGTTTTCTACGAAGGCAAGACTCGCAAGTTGTATATGACTCATACTCGAATGGATCTAGATATCCATCATTTAAAAACTTTTGAATCCTTCTCTCATGGATGTGACCTAGCCTATAATACCATAGGTATGCACTATTCATCTCATCTTATTTTCTCTTAGACACACTTATATTCATGATATGTGTAGTAGTATCTAACATAAACACACTATTATGCAATATTCCTCTCGTGATAATCTCATCATCTAATAATATTGAACAACCATTGTTCTCAAAAACTAATTTATATCAACTAACTATCAAATATGAAATGGAAATAATATTTTTGATAATAAAATGAACAAAATAATATGCATTTAATGCAATAATAGCTCCACCAAGCAGATGTAGGGCATCCTCGCTAACAACTACTATAGCAACTTTTGTTCCATTGCCCATCTTGAGGTTTATCTCGCCTCTCGCCAAACTCCTAGGCCTTGTCAGAACCTGCAATGAATTTCAAATATGATAAGCACTACCGGTATCTAATACCCATGTGTTATCATAAGAGTCTGACAAATGGAGACTGATCATGAATGTACCTAAAGTTTCTCCAAACTTTTGTTTCGCCCTCTTCGCAAGGTACTCTTTGCAGTTCCTCTTTCAGTGCCCATCTTTTTCACAGTAGAAACATTGGCTTTTATCCTTTGCGGGGTCTTTCTTGACAACCTTTGCTTTACCTGGCTTGCCCTTGCCCTTGCCCTTCTTAAGAGACTTTTCTACTTTTCTTTTCTTTCTAGTCTTACTAGTATGGGGAACTAGCTTCTCTTTCTTGATAGTGCTTTCTACCTCTCTCAATATATTGAGGAGATAAGAGAGAGTCACCTCAAGCTTATTCATATTAAAATTCATTATGAATTGTGAAAAGGAATTTGGTAGGGACTGAAGCATAAGATCCACACAGGTTATCCTCTGGGACCATTCCTAGACCTGTGAGTTTCTCTATCCACTCAATCATCTTTAGGATATGGTTCTGAATCGTTGTCATCTTAGTTATCCTAGCACGGAAAAGGCTTTTGGATATCTTATATCATTGAGTCTTTCCCTATTCCTTAAATAGTTTACAAAGATGTAGGAGAATAGATCTGGCATCCATCTTTTCATGTTGTCTCTGTAACTCAAGAGTTATGGAGCCTAACATGTAACACTGAGCAAGAGTGAAATCAATAACGTACTTTACGTAGCGAGTAATCTCATTCTCACTTGCCCCTTTCTCAGGCATAGGTATCACTGTATCAAGGACATATGTGATTTTCTCTAAAGTGAGAACAATTCTTAAGTTACGAAGTCAATCCGTATAATTTGGACTAGTGAGGTAGTTGACATCAAGTATGCCACGTAAGGGCTATTGAGTGTCGATAGAAGATCATCCACTCTCGGTGTCATGAGAGGAATATCTCATGTATTTTTGCTTAGACAAATCCCTGGCCAATGTCATTCAGATTGAGAAAGAAAGAGTTCTTCGGGAGAATCCGATCAGAGCGAGACTCGAGTAGAAACCGTATGGGTCTGATAGCACTATGCCTAGTATATGGTCTCTGGAATATTAGATGGATGAGAGATAATAGGTATACGGTAACTGAAGATAGACAGGTCTAATGGATTGGATTCCCCTGTATCGTTTGTGGACTGCGACGTAGTGGCCTAGTACGTCCATAGTCGATGAGTCGAGTGATATTATTATGAAGATAATAATTCATTGAGTCAAAAGAAGTTCTAATAGGTATGACTCATGGCCAGCTCAATATTGGGCCTAGAGGGTCACACACATATGGTAGGTATTATAATGAGTAGAGGTTCATATATGAGATATCCGTTGGAGCCCTTATCTTATTAGATATCCAATAAGCCCCTTAATTATTGGATCCTATGGATGAGATTCAATAAGAGTCCATGAGAGATTATTGGATAGAGATCCACTAATCTAAGAGGGTTGGATAGTTGGATGGAGATCCAATATCCAACAGGGGAGGATCCATTAGGGTTAAGTTGATAGGGGACCTCTATAAATAAGAGAGATTCAATGGTTCATAGGCTATAGCCTTTTGCTTACATCTTCTATTCTCCTCCCCCTCTCTACCTCGGAGCGTCATCGCACCAATCTTCGCATGACGATGAACACAACTTTGAAAAATTATGGTTTTTTGTTTTATGTTCTTCCACTGCGCATGTGATATTGCTCCTAAGATTTCCCAACATGAGCGAGGTTGGAGAATCTAGCTCAAGCACCACTCCACAACCCGAGTTTGTTCATGTACTTAGTATACAAGTTTCGACTTTACGTAGGTCTAGTAGAGTATCCCATCCTCCTGAGAGATATATGAGACATATTAGAGGAGATGATATTGAGAATATTGATCCTTAGATTTATAGGGAGGCTATTATGAGTATAGACTCTGGGAAGTAGCAAAAATCCATGAATTCTAAGGTAGATTCTATGTACTTCAACAAGGTTTAGAACCTAGTTGATACACTCGAGGGTATTGTATCCATCGATTGCAAGTGGATCTTTAAGAAGAAGATCAGAGTAGCTAGAAAGGTAGAGACTTATAAAGCAAGGATAGTGGCTAAGAGATATCGTCAAAGGCAACGTGTTGACTATGACGAAACTTTCTCACCCATAATCATGCTAAAATCCATTCGAATTCTATTGGCTATTGCAGCATGCTATGATTATAAGATTTGATAGATATGAAAACCATGTTCTTCAATGGCAACCTCGAGGAGGAGGTGTATATAATACAACCTAAGGGATTCATGTCCAAGGACTACCCAGATAAAGTGTGTAGGTTACTTAGATCCATTTATGGACTGAAGCAAGCTTTCTGAAGTTGGAACACAAGATTTAATGAGGCAATCAGATTTTATGATTTTGTTAAAAACGAAGATGAGCCTTGTGTGTATAGAAAGATAAGTGGGAGCACTAGTATATTCTTAGTGTTATATGTGGATGACATCCTGATCATTGGGAATGATGTAGGGATTCTCTCCACAGTAAAGACTTGGTTATTAGACACTACTCCATGAAGGACTTAAGGGAAGCATCCTATATCTTGGGGATTCGAATATATAGAAATAGATTCAAGAGGATGATTGGTTTGTCCCAGTCCAGGTATATAGACACTATTGTCAAAAGATTTGACATGAAAAATTTTAAGAGATGTCTCTTACCGATGAGACATGAGATATCGTTTTCTAGGAATATGTCCCCAAAGACTCCTGAAGAAGACGAACATGGATATGATACTCTATGTCTTAGCGATAAGGTCTATCATATATACCATGATATGTACTAGGCCTAATATAATGCATGCTCTGAGTGTAAAGCACTAAGGCAGGTATTAGGTAGATCCAGGCTTGGAGCACTAGAAAGTAGTAAAGTGTATCTTTTACTAGTATATAGAGATAGTAGTCTTAGGGTTGAAGGCTACACAAACTCGAGTTTCAAGTCCAATATCGATGATAGCAAGTTGAATTCGGGGTATGTGTACATCATGAATGGAGGAGCATTATGCTAGAAGAGTTACAAGCAAGATACTACTACTATTCGACCATAGAGGTAGAGTACATTATTGTAGCAGAGGAAATAAAGGAGAGAGTTTAGATGAAGAAGTTCATCATAGATCTAGGAGTCGTGCCGAGCAGCGAGGAGCCGATTCCCTTATATTGCAACAACAATGAGATGATTACTTAAGCGAAGGAATCCAAGTCTCATCAGAAGTCTAAGAACGTTTTGAGGAGGTTCCAATTGATCAGAGATCATGACCCAATGAGATGTAGAAATGGAAAAAGTTTCATTCGAAGATAATATCGTAAATCCATTGACAAAACTATTGTCTCATATTATCTTTGAGCATCAAGGGGTCTAATGGGGATCAGACATATAGGTGATTGACTTTAGGTTAAGTGAGAGATTACTAGTCATAGGTACCCTACAAGCTAATCACGTGAGTGATGACACATGTGACATGATACATATTCTTTTTGTCTTATTATATTATTTAGCATTTTATTACTTTATATTGCTTGTTTTATATATAATAATAATAATAATAGTAATAATAATAATAATAATAATAATAATAATAATAATATAGATGGATTTGTGTAATGGAAATCAGATCGTGATGAGATCATAATAATGAGATCGATTCGCCTTTAAACACAAATCCTAAATAATCTCGGTCATAGGTTACTTGAGAGGGATATCGTGATAACCGAATATACTTATGTACAGTATACTTGTATATATGATAGAAGCGATTGGTCTCATAATTACTCATATGGGGGTACTAGGAATACAGTGCAGGTGCTCATTAGAGAATGAGTTCACTGATTGATTGACTCACGAAATGTTTGATGGTTAATGATACCTCATTATTAGACAACGATTCCGTTGTCCTAGGAGGATAGTAATATACAATCTCAGTAAAATACAGTTCATTGATACATACATATATATATATATATATATATATATATATATATATATATATATATATATATATATATATTAGTTGTCTCAATAAAATATAGTTGTTAAATAGATTGTAATACAATTTTTCCCATATTATTATGGAGAAAATTTTCAAGGATCCATTTTGTAATTGCTCCTAGTTTGGACATATTTAAGAACAATTCCGGTAAGAATTTTCAGTAATATTTTGACATTTATTCGTCTTTCAAAGATTAGTTTTCAGTTTTGAGAGAGAAAAAAATATAATATTCTAGGAATTTATATGTAATTATAAATAGTTGAAGGATTAAAATACAAAGTCTCATTCATTAAATTTTAAAATTATAAAGAATGTTTTTACACCTGATTAAATTGGATTCATAATCCATCTTGGTCTAAGTTGTCATTTTGTAACTTGACTCTCTCCTGTATAAGAGCCTCAAACCAAGTTTAAAAAAAAAATATAGAAGAAAAGAAAGGAAAGAAGGGAAGAAAAAACATTTCTTCTAATTTTATTTTTTTATTCCAGTTGATTATGTTTCATTTGGAATCCTTATATACCTTATTCATACATGACTCAGGATCTTTCATGTTGGATTAGTTTTATAATAATATTATATTATATATGTTGATTTATGATAATAGAGACACTATAACATGATAAATTTATAATAATATTATATTGTATATGTTGTATGATACTATAGATGGTATAATATTATCTCCATTGATAGGCATAAAGGCTAGTATGGCAATTCCTTTTCCTGTCTCTATTATCATAAATCTTTTAACACTTTATTATCAAGTCAATTATTTGATTCATTAAGGAGCATATTATTTTAAATTCTGATTAAATACAACTTTTATAGATAAAATATAAAATTAAACTTATCATTCATATCTCAATAGAAACAATCACAAAACTCAGTTATGTTGATCATTTATAACTGAGTCATCTTTTATCTTTACTTGTTGTTTAGTATCTACTATTATTATTATTCATTTAATTGCATTATAAATTATATTTACTATTATTATTACGTTACATAGTGACGTAAGTAATGCTGCGTATAGTTATGTTAATTAGATGTGATCACCAACATCCGAAAACGATTGCTGCGATCCTACGCGATTCATATATAACTGGACGGTTATAGATATATCGTCATAGCCGTCCATCTTCTGATTTCAACACGTTAATGCAGTCTCAACCCGTCAAAGGGAAGGATGAACGGCGCGATTGGGAACTGAAAACGTCAAATTACATTGCGAGTTGGAGAGGATCTCTTCCTCCTGAGAGAAACCTTCCGCACGGTTCTAGAATTCACCGCGATCGCTGCTTTATTCGTTCCATGCGAGCCTTTCCCTTTTCTTTTGCTTGGTGATGATAAAAGCGAGAGAGATCGGTGTGAAACTTGGACGTGTTTGTCGTCGGAGCTCGATCGCCTTCAGCCTTTCTCTCTCGCTCTCTCTCTCTCCCCCCCTCTGCCCTCCTTACCCGTTGGCGAGTCGGTGAATCGTGCTTCCGAGACCGCCCTCCTGCATTCAATCAATATCGAGGTGCTTTTTCCACTTTTTCTTTTGAGATTTTTTTGGTTTTTTGATCGTTTTAGATTTTATTCGGTGTCTCCTAAATTGGTCATCCAAAATTCTATTGATAGGTTTTGGACACCAAAAGAAATCACTAACTGTAAGAGTTTTACAGCTTTGTGGAAGGTATGGTTGTTTTATCGTCGCTGTATTATTTTCCTTTTGGTGTCAAAAGTGGGGCTTTTTGACCGATTGATTCTTTTCTTTTAGTGATGTATCCCGATCTTGACTCTAGAAAATTTGGCTGCACGGACGTGTAACGGGATCTGGTTAAAATCTGTCCTTTCTCCGTTATTACTCATGGAAATCGATGTTGGCGAGCCTTCATTAGTTAATGATCTTGTTTGTTTCACTAATACCTGGCGCCTTCAATAGATATGTTACGTTCTCGAAGTTGCATCTTTTCCCCCTAAATCCTCTGCCGGAATTGAGAATTGTGATTGAAGCCACAAAGTCGATAATATCCAAGTGTATGGCTACGTGTTTTATAAATCTCGAGTAGTTTAGATTTTTTAGCATATCAGCTTTTGGATTGACCTTTTTTGGTTTGGATTATTAATTGTTGCCTTTCCTTTCATTATTAAATTTGGATTATTTCTCTAATATGAATAAATTAGTTTGCATCGCTATTCATGATGCTCGATTTTTTTTTCTTTTAAGTAATCACAACTGTTGTGTACCATTGCACTACAAAGGATGCACATGATAGGTTGTTAGCAAATTGCCCATATGAGAAATTTGATTTAGAACGTGACGTGCTAAATGTACTTATGAATCATTGTGTTGACGGCTCTTTTGCTCTTTTCGTTAATCGTATTCTTTCTCATGCTAAATGCACTTTCCAGATCACATACACGAAATGTATTGTTGCTATTATGAGCCACCTTATAAGATCTTCCGCAAGTTCTAATGGCTTCATTTTTTTTATTTTTATGTATGTATATTCCATGGTTAAACTACAGAATTATAACTGTAATTTTTATGCATTAGGCAGTTGCATATGTTTGTCCTTCATGATAATACAGATACTTGAGAAGGTCAAGGTTTGATCTGATGAAATGTCTGCAAATGCTTCTCTGTTTTTCTCATGGTATATTGGGTTTTTATCAGAGGCTGTTCCTCTAGATTAAGGCAAGTTAATTGCTTGATCTCAGGCTGTTCTAACTTCTGAATCTCATTGTTGCAGGTCCGCAATCTGTCCATTGAAATCCATGTTGAATCAGTTATGTTGCAATGACCTTTGAATTCTTTGGACATAAGTGACTGGTGGTTTCCTTGATGAGCTCGAGAATATCAACATCGTCAAGCATTCATCCTCCCATGGGGATTGCCTCATTGGAGTCACAACAATCATGGCCATCTTCAACTCCTTTCAGTCAACCAGAACCAGGAGACTACGATGATGACAATGGAACTGAGCTGCTGTCAGTGTCTTGGAATCAGGACTATGGGTGCTTTGCTGTTGGAACAAGCAACGGCTTCCGGATATATAACTGTGATCCCTTCAAGGAAACCTTTAGGAGAGACTTGAAAAGTGGAGGCTTTGGAATAGTAGAAATGCTGTTTCGTTCTAATATCCTGGCTCTTGTTGGTGGTGGTGCCAATTTGCAATACCCACCAAATAAAGTTATGATTTGGGATGATCATCAGAGCCGTTGTGTTGGTGAATATGCATATAGATCTAATGTCAGAGGTGTGAAATTAAGACGAGATCGTATTGTCATAGTTCTTGAGCACAAGATCTATGTGTATGACTTCACAGACTTGAAGCTTCTTCATCAAATAGAAACTCAATCTAATCCAAAG
Organism: Musa balbisiana; assembly: GCA_004837865.1. Taxonomy (NCBI): domain Eukaryota; kingdom Viridiplantae; phylum Streptophyta; class Magnoliopsida; order Zingiberales; family Musaceae; genus Musa; species Musa balbisiana. The sequence continues at coordinate 40,713,835 of CM017197.1, forward strand.
GGACTTTGCTGCCTCTCACACCATTCTAGCACTTCAGTGTTGGCATGCCCTGGTCTACGCCGGGGAGAGGTTCGTGTTGAACATTTTGGTTTGAAGATGACAAAGGTCATTAGTGCTCATGATTCTCAGATATCTTGTATGACCATGACTTTGGATGGGTTACTTCTTGCAACTGCAAGCACAAAAGGGACTTTGATTAGAATTTTTAACACAATGGATGGGACACAACTACAAGAGGTAAAACTCCAAGCTGCCTTATGCCACTGACCCTACAAGGAAAACTAGGATAGACACCTCCATCTGAGTTTTACTGGTTTAAGTTTTTTGCATCACTTATTGTTCTCATAATGGTTTAATTGTGTATCCTAGTCATGGTATTTGTCATCAGCATCATGCTCAACCTCCTTTAATAGTTCCTATGTTGTTGTATAGCTTCAAATAAATTTGTTACAATGTACTCATCTTCTTGCTACCATCAATAGGTTGGCCAAATGTTTATTATAATAGCAGCTAGTTGCATAATAACAATTGTTGCAACTACACATCTTCACCAGGCAAAAGCTTTGCATTTATAAGTATGTTAATATGTGTATATTGTGTTATGTTTAAAATCATGGTATGTTGTGAGTATGACTAAATTAATTACATGCCATGAGTGCTAATACATTGTTATTTGTTAATTTCCATGAGTTCTAGAAAACCCTGAAACTGCTGCATCCTTGAATGTCTTTCTTTAATGATATTTACCTTTCTTCTCATTATGCACCTAAATATCTGTCATCTGTCTATAGGATTAGATGGGTAGATTGTCTCTTCTTAAAGATTTGAAGTTCCATACTTCTACGAGGCTTTTCTTAACTTCTACACCAACCTAGCATGCTGTTTTTTTTTACTTTCTATGCAACAAAACTTTTTTTTCATTGTTTCTGCAACAAAACTTTTTTTTCATTGTTTCTGCAACAAAACTTTTTTTTCATTGTTTCTGCAACAAAACTTTTTTTTCATTGTTTCTGCAACAAAACTTTTTTTTCATTGTTTCTGCAACAAAACTTTTTTTTCATTGTTTCTGCAACAAAACTTTTTTTTCATTGTTTCTGCAACAAAACTTTTTTTTCATTGTTTCTGCAACAAAACTTTTTTTTCATTGTTTCTGCAACAAAACTTTTTTTTCATTGTTTCTGCAACAAAACTTTTTTTTCATTGTTTCTGCAACAAAACTTTTTTTTCATTGTTTCTGCAACAAAACTTTTTTTTCATTGTTTCTGCAACAAAACTTTTTTTTCATTGTTTCTGCAACAAAACTTTTTTTTCATTGTTTCTGCAACAAAACTTTTTTTTCATTGTTTCTGCAACAAAACTTTTTTTTCATTGTTTCTGCAACAAAACTTTTTTTTCATTGTTTCTGCAACAAAACTTTTTTTTCATTGTTTCTGCAACAAAACTTTTTTTTCATTGTTTCTGCAACAAAACTTTTTTTTCATTGTTTCTGCAACAAAACTTTTTTTTCATTGTTTCTGCAACAAAACTTTTTTTTCATTGTTTCTGCAACAAAACTTTTTTTTCATTGTTTCTGCAACAAAACTTTTTTTTCATTGTTTCTGCAACAAAACTTTTTTTTCATTGTTTCTGCAACAAAACTTTTTTTTCATTGTTTCTGCAACAAAACTTTTTTTTCATTGTTTCTGCAACAAAACTTTTTTTTCATTGTTTCTGCAACAAAACTTTTTTTTCATTGTTTCTGCAACAAAACTTTTTTTTCATTGTTTCTGCAACAAAACTTTTTTTTCATTGTTTCTGCAACAAAACTTTTTTTTCATTGTTTCTGCAACAAAACTTTTTTTTCATTGTTTCTGCAACAAAACTTTTTTTTCATTGTTTCTGCAACAAAACTTTTTTTTCATTCTGCAACAAAACTTTTTTTTCATTGTTTAATGCCAGTTGGTGAGACTGTTACACGTGCAGGTATGATCAACACACCATTTCTACCTGCTGATTACGCTCTTTTTTCTCTAGTTCATGGAAGAGATGCACTCTTCCAAGAGGTTGACTTAGCTAGAAAATATTATTGTTGGGAAAGGTAGACAATTGCTGAAGATGTTGGACCAAAACCTTTCCAATGTATTTATTGCTGGGAACATGTGAAATGATTGCCAAGGATGTTGTAAGAGGCTGAACAGGCCATATGTGTAGGCTACCTTCCAAGAACTGAAAACTATAGACTAATATTATCTTTGGACTAGAACTTCTTTAAGACTGGCCCCTAAATCTTCCGTTTTTGGCCATCTGGTCTTTTTGGTATTTTGAGCTGGTTGAATCTTTTGAGCATCAAAAACAGGGTGTCAGCCCTTATCAGACTCCAAATAGGAATTCCTATCTTTGGATTGTTCCAAAACATGGTATAATAGCCTTGTTTGAACTTGTTCAATTCCTCATCCCACAGGAATCCCAAGCCATATCCTCACTCATACAAGGCTACTGGCTCACATGTGCAAGCCTCAGAGGTGGGGATGGAAAAGACATGGAGGCGTGGATATAAGAGCTCACGGAATTTGGTTGGTTAATGTAGTGGGAAATCAAGAACCATGTTGGCAGGGGCCAAGTGGAAAGGCTGGTGCCATGGTATTTGGGATTGCACATCATCTTAAGCATTTCTTCATAAAAGACATTGCTGTTTAGTTCTTCTCATAAGTCTACTTGCTCCAGGTTTGTATAACAATTGCATCTATCCTTTACTTGTATGTGTATGCTAGGGTTGTGCAAGAATATTCCTAATATAAGAGGTCCTCTCGATGTACAAGACTCTGCCAATATGAGGTTGGGTCGACGTATGCAGCCTTATTTTGTTTCTAAGACTCAATTAGGTTGCAAAAAACAATGTTACCATGATGACAAAATTCACTAGGAATATACCTAATATATATGTGATGATCTGATGTTTAGTATTGGTAAGAGATCAGTAAGGATAGCATACTTGTGGATAAAGATGGTATGATTGAGAAGGACTGACATGATTAGGCTGGAATAGGAACTTTCTTCTTCTTAATTTAAAAATCTTGATTTTACGTAGATCTCTCTCAGAAATTTGAAAACCATCAAACATTCCCCTCTTGTTTGGCATTAATAGTGCAAGACTAGCTAAACCATGGTTTAATAGGTGTGGATTGTGCCTATCTGGGATTAAGGCCATATTTAACAGGCACCTAGATCTGACTGTTTTAATGGGCATATCTGAAAAGTAGCATAGTTTTGTATGGTGGAAATGATTTTAATGATAACTGGTCTATAGATATATGTGTATAAGATACACTATTGGAGGAAAGGACTCTAATGGCAATTAGCAAGCAAACACGGACATCATCGGAATGGAGTATATTGGATATTTTAATTGCAGATATTAGGTCTTTAACAGTCTGCAAATTGCATCTAACTTCAAGGTCACAATTGTAGATTTCAAATTCTGGGGGATATTCAAAAAAAAAAAAAAAGATTTTAGTGGACATGCCTGTTATTTCTCACTTTCAAATGATGTGTATGGAAATTTCCATTTTTGTATAGTTTCTATTATTCTGTTGTTGCAAGCTGAAAACTAGTTATTTAAATTTTTATTTACTAAAGATGTCTTTCGCTTGCTTTCTTTGTGAACGATATTCTCCATTAACATTCTCAATAAAAGTTGCATCTTGCTGTCAGGGACAAGTATATCAATTTTCAGTCTAATCAAAATAGGATCTTCCATGATTTAGATCTAAGATCCATATTGCCTCTGAATTAAATCTAGGCCAGTTCTTAGTTCATAAGCAATCCTGGTTTGGTTTACTAGTTCAGATTCTAGTTTCACAATAAAAGTGATAGATTTATGTTGATTGAATAGGAAGATTGAAACAAAGTAAAAGTGATAGATATGTGATTGAATTAGAAGATTGAAACAGATTAGGAGATCAACATACCCCTGGCACTGATGAAATGTTGTTGATGGCATATATGCAATAAATGAAGGCCTGACTTAACTACTAGCCCTCAGCTATAGAAACTGAAATAGGGTTTTTCATTGCAGCAACACTATTCTATGATACACAAGTAAGAGGAAAGTCATAGCCAGGGAGAAGATGCAGCAGGTATCTCTTGATATCTGTTTGTTTGGTATGATATGATACTAATGGTGCAATCCTTGATTGATGCTCTATTTCAGATATTAATATCTGATACCATTCTTCTCGCCCATTTTTGTCTAAAATTTATTAAATTAAAAATGACTTTGGGGAAAATAGATGGTTAAGGTGTCTGAATTTCATTGAAGCGGTGCACTTCAGTGAAGTGCCTCTTGGGCGCTCGCCCGAACCCAAGCGCCGAGCGCCTCGGGCGAGCGCTCGATTCAAACGAAGCAACCAAACCAAACTATTAAGTTGAACAGTAGCTAGTTGGTTCAATTGAACTAACTAAGCTACACACTATTACTATACTTTCCAAACCCACATCCGCTCACACGACCCCAAGCCATAAACCCTAGCTCAACGGTTGCCTCTGTCATTGACGTTCCTTTGTCGTTGCCTTCGCCACCGATGCATAGGACCAATGCTTCCTTTGTCATTGACAAATTAGTCCGATAGTCTAGCTTTCATGCACAGTTCCCTCCGTTGTTGCTGCTTCCATGTGTAGCTCCTTCCACCACCGAGGGAGAGGATCGTAGCTTCCTCCACTATTGACGGACACCTCTGAAGCTTCCTTTGACCATGATGTTGTCGTCCGCAGCTTCCGCCGTCGTCACTGCTGACGTTCGCAACTTCCTTCTTCTATGTTGCTGTCATCCGAAGCTTCCTCTGCCGTTGCTGTTACTATTTGTGGTTTGCTCTACCATCATCATCGTCGTCCGAAAGTTCCGCCGTTACCGTTGCCTTCTTCTTCCCCACTTTTCACTGTCGGTGACTCTTTTTTCCTCCAACTACTATTAACGGTAGATTGTTAAATATTGTTATCATATAATAGTCCCTATTTATATTTTAACCTTGCTAATATCTATTTATTTATAGTTGTTATTAGGATTTCAGGATTAATGACAAGTGTACAATTCAGAAGATTCATAAAAAAGTTCAAGAAAGGATCCTGATCGGAAACACAATTATCTAAAGGATCCTAAAGATCCTAATGCAGTTACTTGCATCTTTTATGGTAAGACTACTAGAGGTGGTATTTTTCTTGCAAAACAGCATTATGTAGGGATCTTCAAGAATGCATCAGCATGTAAGAAGTGTCCACTTGATGTAAATGGAGAGTTGCTGGCTTATATGAGTAAAAAAAAGATACAAAGGAATGAACCTTATGAGATTTTACCTGCGGATAATGTTGAAGATTATTCAGGAAGTATCAATCCAAGTGGGAAAATAGTATTTTTTTAATATTTTAGAACGTCTTGCTTCGCTCGAGCGAGCACCTAATGCCTCGGGCATTGTGGGACCTTGGCGTCTTTTGGTGCCTAGCATTTTTTAAATCACTGATTTGATATGGGCAACACTAGGCCTTAGCTATAAGGTTTTTCCATCTTTGGTGAAGCTTACCAAATCTCCCATTCTGATCAGATGAAGAACAGACAAGACAAGCAGATTTTGGACTTTATTGGCAAGGCTATTCTTCACTCTATTTGGCTTTATATCCTATTTATGTGAATTGTGTTTCTCTAGCTCATTGTGCTTGCCATTAGATGTAATGATAGATAATTGCCTTGACTTCTATGTTCTGTGTTTGCTAGTTAATTGCCTTCTATATCCATCTAAGATTTTGCTCTATATTTGCTTGTTAAGTGTGTTTTAGTTACTCATTTCTGATCTCTATAATTAAGGTACGGAGAGGATTAGATAGGGCTGAGATATATAGCATTGCTCTCTCTACAAATGTACAATGGCTGGTCGTTTCCAGTGATAAAGGAACTGTCCATGTGTTCAGACTTCGAGTTAGAGTGGGTGGGGAAGATGCCTCTTTCCAGCTTCCAGCTGTTCAAGCTCCAGAAATGGTACATCAGAACTCTTCTACTCCAGTTGATGCCCTTATATCTCCAAACACTGGAGCCAACAACAACTCATCATTATATTTTATGAGAGGTTAGGCATCTCATGCTCTATTGCTTCTTCTTTTCGTCTATGTTCTTGTGGTTTATGTTTGGAATGTAGCTGTTTTAATAATACCATCAGTTTCTGGTGTTCTAGCTATTTTATTCACAATGGCTTTTTTGCAAAATGTCTATGAGTATGAGATTGAAGGAATGAGTATAGTCATGATCTCTAACTAGAAAGCTTGTGGTTCTGAGTTAACCATATGGAGCTTCTTGATCTACAAATCATATTTACCACGTTGGTATTATATCTCTACTTCTACTGCAGGTTTTATCTAAAACCTCATCATGGAAAACTATGTTCAGCTCTAATGCTGATAGTATCTGTTTCATTGCTATCTCCTGGTCTAGAACATAGAGCTTGAAGTTCAGGTTGCAATTCTCATAGGGTTCAAACTGTTAAAAATATTCACTGGGTAACCATTGGGTTCAATTCACAGGCCTATGGTAAGCCAACAAAAAACACAAAAAACAAGGATGAAAATGGCTAACTTCTTAATCTGGAACTTGAGATCATTATTGACTGGAAGATTAAACCAATTGCCAGAATGAGAGCACAAACTGAGACATCAATTTGTATATCACAATTCTGCTGGGTTGAGAATTAACTATTAAGTACTTGTATGTAAAAGTGCACCTCAAATTAATGCTAGATTATGAAAGTTATTTGGAAACTTTAAACATCCATCTCAACATAAAAGTTTTGCACAAAAACTATTTTTCTGAAAGAAATTGTAGTTGAATAATTTTATGATGTGAAAAAAAGGTGAAGTAAAATTTTCATCTGATTGTTATAGTATTTTGTTGAGGGAAAACTGATTCTTTTGTATGTGACAATTACATCATGGATCTGCTATCATTATTGCAACATTAAGAAGTGCATTGATTTGGTAAAAGCAGGATATTTTCTTATGAACTGAAATCACCCAGGTGTCCTGCCAAAGTACTTCAGTTCTGAATGGTCGTTCGCTCAGTTTCACTTGCCAGAAGTTACACGTTATATTGCTGCATTTGGATCTCAAAACACTGTCATGATTGTTGGCATGGATGGCAGGTATTAATCCTCCTACCTTATATCTTCATCAACCTAGATGCTTGGTTTCTAAATCATTATGTTTGCATTTTGTAAATCTTCTTGTTATGTTAGGTACTTATTTCTTGCCAATCAATTAAGGGTATTTAGTAACCAAATGTTTGTCTTTTCCATATCACTTGAGTTAGAAAATAAGAATGGTCTAACCTTGATTACATCAGGCTAGGTTCTGGAAGCAACCTCTAGCTGAATGGCAGTGAATATATTTTCTACATAAGATATTTTGCAGTAACATAATGCATAACAGTATTGCAGTACCTTATATCTTGATCAACCTAGATGCTTGGTTTCTAAATCAATATGTTTGCATTTTGTAAATATCTTCTTGTTATGTTAGGTAGTTATTTCTTACCAATCAATTATTGGCACTTAGCCACCAAATGTTTGTCTTTTCCATATCATTTTAGAAAATAAGACCTTGATTACCTCAGGTTAGGTTCTGGAAGCAACCTCTAGCTGGATGGCAATGAATATATTTTCTACATAAGATATTTTGCAGTAACCTGATGCATAACAGTATTGCAGTGATGGTTAATTTATGCTTGGGAATCATAAAGAAGTATGGTTAGTGGAATTACAAGAAAACAAGCGGAGTATTGAGAAAAGAAGAATGAGGCTAAGAATAAAGAGAAACAACCGTTGTTATGAATATTTGTCTTGATTTTATCTAGGAAACAAAAATCATGCTGATTTCTTTACAGCAACCCAACGTCTTCTAGGATACACTCTGGATGATTTCATTTTCGGTCTTACGAGACCAAGGATTTTGTTATCATGAATAGCTGCCCGACCAGGCAATACCTGTTGGTCCAACAATGGACTGGTATTCTGGATCACTCAGTTTCAGATCGTGTTGAATGAACCCTTTTACCCCAGACCAACGCTTGTTTTTCTTTACCTGCTACCGTCAGAACCTGGCAGTATAACATGATATTGACTAATAACTGAGGAGTCCTCCATTAAATTAATTAATTACTTCCTTTATTGTTTAATCTGAGGACTTCACTCGAAAAGAAGACCTCTCATAAAAGCAACTTGAAAGCAAGTAATGAAAGCAGGGATGGAAGAAGAGGAAGATAATACATCTCCTCCTTCATTGTTGGATTTTGTGTTTTTCTTTTTGCTTGACCAGTAACTGGTACACACTGATACCAAAATTAGTCTGAGAGGTGATTGGTTTACGTTCAATATGCAAAACTAGGAACCTTGATTGAAGCTTCCATAAGTGAAGCTAGATTGCCATGTTCAATGAAAAATCTAAAATTTGGAAACAGAATCCAAAATTTCTATTTAAAATCCATAATGGATCAGAAATTCAATTTTAATGGAATGTCAAAACTATAGAAAACCTTAAAGGAATAAGAAGACTTGTATTGGACTCAAATTAACCTTGTTGTATGTCTAGATTTCATCAGTAATTATTAATCTCCAGACATCTACACCTTTCTTTTGTTGTACTTGGAGGATTTTGGTACTTAACATAGGATAAGCTCAATGTTCTAGTTTTCAGTTTCAACTTTCAAGAGGTCATGTGAAAAGTGAATCTAGACCTTAGATAATCGTTTATCCAGCCAATGTTATCTACGGCAAGAATTTGACAATGTTGGTTTAGATCCTTGCATTCTTGTTCTTAATACCTGTGACCTGGCTGCAGGTTATAGGTGGGTAAAAAAAGACCATATGCATTTTATAATCCAATAGCTTACCTGTTATTTGGTCATCTAGTGAGTATCTCTGCTAACTTCTCTTGCTTTTCCTTTTCCCTTTGTCTCCAGCTTCTGTAGGTGCACCTTCGACCCAGTGAACGGTGGCCAGATGTTACAGACGGAATATGTCCGGTTTCTGAAAGCCGATCGCCATCAGCCACAATCTGTAAACTCATGATCTTGCTATGTCATATGCACTTCATGTAAATGATGGTTTCCTCAACCTGTTTATCGAAATACATATGTTCCTTTTACTCGTAAAAATCCTATTAAGTTAAGCATCTGGAGTAAGGACACATGTATAGATATTTGTTGAATCCTAATTCTGATGTAAAAAAAATTGCTCACTCATCTGGCTGTGCAGATATACTAATATGTCCATCCATGCTCTATTGAGCATATGCTGGATTTTATACACCGTAATTACGCACTGTAATTACTCTTTATACAGGGCAACTAAATCTCTCATGTTACCACTTGGTTGTTATACTGGTGCAAGTGAACTATGGCACCTGAGCTGAATCCTTTGTAGTATTCCATGACCTTAGAGATGTTGGTATTGATAAATATTTTTAGATTTTACAGAGTTTGTATCCCAATGGGATAAGGACTAGTATATCTTTTAGGTGGAGAAATTAAGATGTGAAGAATATTTTCATATTGAAGTGTTTTTGGTCTAGAGAAATGTGTTCAATTTATTAGAGTTTATAGGAGAGAGTGGATATGAAAATTTGTTTGAATGGGATAATTTAAGGACTTTTTCATTGATCTTACATGATAAAAGTTTGATTTTTTTAATCAAAATTAAATCTTGCATCAATCTTTTGATATATTTTTTAATGTTGCTTGATATGATTTTTTTTAAATATTTTGTATGTCTTCTCTTTCTGGTGGAGAAATCATTGTGGTAGAGAAAGAAAGATTTACTGATTCCTGAATGCTTACTTGTGTCATGGGTCAAATCATATTGCGGCTTGAGAACAGAAACTCCAATATATCATGCGAGAGCCCAAAGATTCAGATCCTGAACTATATATATATATATCATAGGCTTCTATTTATAGAGTTGTGAGAAAATATTCTGGAATATTTTGAAGAATAGTATATTTTTTTTCATCAACTCATTTTATGTGATTGGTCTGACTGATTTAGGTTTTGTGTGTCGAATCGATTAGCATATCATGGATACTTGAAAGATCTCATCAACTGCAAGTAATGCCTTCATATTTCCATTCCATAATAACATTGAGAACTTACAACAAAGAAAACAAATATCAATCTAACTAGAAATAAATCTTGGTTAGTTCCATGGGGTTTAAGATATTAAAATAAATTTATATTTTTTTTTTATTTTTGGATGATATATCATCCAAATTACATAAATGTAATTGTATTTATTTTTTATAATTTTATACTAAATTATATAATTTTATAATTTTATACTGGGTTTAACATTTTATAAAAAGATTTATATTCTTTTTTTAAGATGATCTACCAAACTTCAAAAAATAAATTATAAAATCCTTGGAAAATTCTCATATTTTAGCTTATTGTTCTGATTTCCCCGTTCTGTAATATGATAAAATCACTCTTAACTTAATTTTTCTTCTTCTTTAATTCAATATTCCTTCCAATTGAATCATGGTTGATTTTTCTCAAAAATCCTCTCTTTTTTATTTTTATTTTTATTTTTCCAAAAGGCACCACCCTAATTCGAATAATGCCCAAAATATCTCTCATCAACCTTAATGGTACTTTTTCTCATTAAATTTTTTTATCAATTTTTTCATCAATATAGTGTTTTTTTTGCTCATGTATAGTGTTTTTCTTAATAAAATACTATAATATTGTGTCTCTTTCATTGTCATTGCTCATAGATCATTAGGATATAATATTCTTAGAGTTGTAATTTGTTTGATTGAGATTAGGAGTCTATTTGGGTCATTTATAATGTTCTATAATAGTTGTTAATTTTTTTTATCTCTATTTGGGTGATGTTATTTCTAAACCATTATAAATACCTATTTGAATATTAGTATATATCAAATGATTCTTAATTTGTTTTGATTTTATTTAGTATTTTTTCAATAGCAATATAATGTTTTTGTTGAGGTGTTGAAAACACTAGAAAGCTTTCGAAAAACACCTTAAGTGATATCATAGTGTGCTTCTTCGGTTGTTATTGCTCGTAAACTATTATTACGATACCAAAGTTTTACGCTTAAAGTTTATTTAGTTAAAATTACGAGTCTATTTATATCATTTATAGTATTTTCAAATAGATTTTATAATATGTTCGTTGTGATAGCGAAAACACTATAACAAGCGAAAAAAAATACTATTGAGATTGATGAGGGATATTTTAAATATTATTTTAAAGAGAGGATAACAATTAGAAAAAATAAAAATGAGAGATATCTTAAAAAAAGATATATATTTTTAAAAATCGTCCTTCAATCAATTTATCCATTTAAAAACATGCAACCAAAGATTTAGAGTAGCTCAAAATAATATTATTTATATTTGTAAACGTAAATAAATAATATTAAAATACATTAACATTTATAAAAAATAATTTATTTTATTATTATACTATAAACCTTAATCTTAGATATAAGTCGAGTCGTCCACAATAAATCCGTAAATTCCTTAAAAATAAATACCACACGTTTGAATTTAATAGCATACGTCAAAGGTTTATGTTAGTTTATTTATATAGTAAAAAGACCAATAGGTCCCTCGACATGTTGAACTTCCTTCAATGTTAAGGGTATTTGCGTAATCTGATAATGCCTGGGTTTACGCCGCTCCTTGAGTCCAACCGTCCACGTGGAAGCCCGGCACACCCAACGGCGTCATGTCTCCGTTCCAATCCTCCCTGACGCCGGAGCCACGGTAGCCGTCTGATCGTCCCACGTTGTGTTCACAGCCGCCCGATTCTCGCGGCAGACCACCCAAAACTCCCGCTTTTAAGGCCTCCTAGTTTGCCGGTTTCCGTTACAGTTTGAGCAAGCGGGCGAGCGAGCGAGAGGAGAGAGAGAGTGAGAGGGAGACAGAGAAAGGAACAGAGAAAGGAAAGGGAGAAGCCTTTGCTGAGGACTGCGAACCATAATGTAATTCTTCTTCAGATCTCGATGTCTCACGATCGAATTCTCTGCATTTGCCCCCGAAATCTTTTGCGATTACACGATTTGAGATGAATTTATCTTCTTCTTCTTCTTCGATTTGAATCGAATGCGTAGATTTCTGCAAGTTATGATCTGATTGTGTCTAGATGGATCGGTTTTCTCGATCAATGTCACTCGTATTTGTCGGAGCAAATCGGTTAGGTATTTGATCGACTCAATCGGCATTTTATTGGTAGAATCGTTCACGATGATGTCGGAAATCGGTGAGCACGCTTCGTTGACGGAGTGGATTGACGAGAAGATCCATGAGTACAAGGGGTCGTCCTCCTCCTCCTCGGATTCAGAAAACGACAAGCCTTCATATCATGGTCGGAGGAAGAAACATTTGTTTGGGAGGAAGGCATCGTTGCATGCTGTTCTTGGAGGAGGAAAATGTATGAGCTTTTATTCACCATGCCTTGTTATTTTTCAGATTTTATGTTTTCTGTCATTTGCTATTGATTCATGAAAACGTCAATTCCCTATGCGGAATATAGTAGCCATGGCATATGTAAGGATTTAGGTGCAATTAGATCAACAATGTTGGACCATTGGTTTGATGTAGATGGATGAGATAGATGGGCAGTAAAAAGATTTATATAAGCATTGCCAGGACAATGTGGAAACATCAGTTTTTTAGTGGAAAGAGACATGAAAGGAGGGATAACTTAGGAGGAATGATGGATTGAGCTCTATAAAATGTCATATTCTTGGTTAGGTTAAAAGTTTCTTAAGTCTTTTATTTATAGTTACAAGATAGACACTGACAAAAATGTGAAATTTGCAAGTTAGGAATTAGCTATTGATATAGAAGGTTAGGGGAGAAAATTTATTATGGTAAGGAATGTCTATATAAATAATTTTGTGAAATATTACATACTTCAGTTGCTTGCTTGAGTTATTAGTCTACCATATACTTATTTTCTATAATAGTTATTAGGCTCTAGTATGTGTTCTTGAATATGATTTGACAAAACCTAATTCTGTAGGTAATGAGTTTTTTGTGCTTTCAGCTGCTGATATCATACTATGGAGAAATAAGCAGCTATCGGGCAGCATACTTGCTGGAGTTACTGTTATATGGCTTCTTTTTGAATGGATCGGCTATCACCTGCTGACCTTCATCTGCCACTCTCTTATATTCTCACTGACTGTGTTTTTTGTCTGGTCTAATGCAGCATCTTTTGTCAATAGGTGAGAGCCCACATTTTCTTAGAAGAGTTTACTATGGAAAATGTAACTGAGCTTAATATGTTATGTTTTATCGTATGCTGCTGAAAAATAATGATGAGCAGCAATCTACTGGACCATGGATGTTATAGAGAGGCTTAAATATGTTTGCTCATTTATATCTGCTGAAAAATGATGACCATTTCATATTAATGCTGAGTGATTCTGTTATACGCTCATGGCAGTTACTATAGCCTGGTCTTGTGCCCATTGGAGACTTATGTGGATCAGTTTGTAGGAGTTCATTGTAGTTGATCTCATTATGGTTCTCATCATTAAATTCTGCTAATAAAAGGATAGTTCAAACCATGGATATGCAAGTTATGGAATTTGATTGCTCCTCTATACGTCTATCATGCAATCACCTTTTTCCCTATGGCGAAACAACCTAAACGAGTTTGCTTTTTCATGGTCAGTTTGGTGCGGAATATGAGTGCTCTGTCGAGCTACTCTTTCTGCTTTTCCGTGGCAGTCCCAATTTCTTCCATATTAGAGTTATGGACATAAATTTTGCTTATGTTTCTTACCTAATTTTTTATATGCAGGTCTCCACCAAAATTTCCAGAGGTTATATTGCCAGAAGACGTGTTTTTAACCACAGCTCATGCTGTAAGATACAAAATAAATGAAGCTTTTGCAACCTTCCGCTGTGTCACTTCTGGGAAGGACTTGAAGAAGTTTCTGAGGGTAGGATTTTAATAACTTCAAGCTTTCTTTCATGTAGTTTGCTCCAGATCTTCACAGCTAAGTCTGTCATGCAGGTAATTGGAGGTTTGTGGATCCTTTCAATGGTCGGTAGCTGGTTCAGTTTCTGGACTCTTTTTTACATTGGTCAGTCTATTCTATATGTTGTCTAATTAATTATAGCTAAAATTTTGAGTTATTTTGGATCTTCTAGTATGCTATTACGTGGATTTCTATTGCTCCATGGAGCCAAACCTAGACTGATGATGCCCCATGTTTGAAATCTTGTCTTATTTCTTCTCATCATCATTTTTGCCCTGTATTCTTTTTTTTTTCCAGAGAAAGCATGCTTCCCACTGTGTGCAGCTAAAATATCACAGACATATTGCAGTGCAAACAAATGAAGCAATGTCGATGATTACTGAACAAAGAGATAAAACGTAACAATATCTAGGCACCTCTCTCATAGGTTTCTGGCTTCTGGTACCATTGCCAAGGCATACTAGTAACTAGTAAATGTCTACTCGACATGAACAATAGGAAATATGAGTAATTTGGAAGGCAGCTTAACTTTCATGAAATGTCTTCTGCTAGGTCAACTTTGCACATTGATCATATCAATTATTTACATGATTCTCTCCTTTGTTCTAAGTTTTTAGTCTTAAGACATGATAATAATGAGTCTAAACTTTTGAGGTCTGTTCATTGATACGTCAGAGGCATTTAGGTATGACACAATGAAGGTTGCCATTACTTATCTTTTGCAGTTTTCCTAGTTCTGTATGCTACACCTGTTCTCTATGAGAAGTATGAGGACCATGTCGACATAGCTGCTGAGAAGGCCATGGTAGAAATCAACAAGCACTATGCAGTTTTTGATGTGAAGGTACTCCAGAAAATTCCACGGGGACCTTTCTCTGATAAAAAGCAACACTGAGATGGGAATATGTTTTGAGTTACCCTTGCCCAGAATTTTCTGCAACTGGCATTACTGATTAATCCATGGTCATGGAGGAGCAATTTCTGGAGGATTTAAGTAGATGGAAATAACACATCAATCGAAATCCTATCTACATAGCAGCAATGAGCCTCCAGGGAGATGCTTGATCCGAAGCAAATGCAGCAGTGCTATTTTATGACTCTCACTGATTTTATTTTTCCTTCATAATGTAAGACATGATTCAACATCTTGATATCTTCTTAATTGGTAAGTCTCCTGTCACTACATTATGTTCTCATTATTATTGAACTTAATCCAGAATTTGCACATAGCCTTAGGGTCATATTCTTCATAATGTAAGATGCAGTTCAACATGTTAACATCTTCTTAATTTGTGTCTCCTGTCACTACTTTATGTTCTTCATTGTTCTTGATCTTAATCCAGAATTTGCACACAACTTTAGTTGCTGTTTTCTTCATAATGTAATACATGATTCAACACCTTCACATCTTATTAATTAGTGAGTCTCCTGTCATTACTTTATATTTTTCGTTATTCTTGACCTTAATCTAGAATGTGCACACAGACTTGGTTGTTATTTTCTTCATAATGTAAAAGAAATGATTCGAAACCTTGACATCTTTTTAATTGGTGAGTGTCCTGTCATTACTTTATGTTCTTCGAGAATTTGCACACAGTCCTAGTTATTATTTTTTATAATGTAAGACCTGATTCAAAACCCTAGTGTCCTGTCATTGCTGTATGCTAATTATTCTTAACCTTAATCCAGAATTTACACACAGCTTGTTTTTTCTCTTCATAATGTAGGACATGATTTATCACCTTTACATCTTAATTGGTGAGTCTGTGTCATTACTTCATGTTTTTCATTGTTCTTGACCATTATCCCTAGTTTGCACACAGCCTAGTTATTATTTTCTTCGTAACATAAGACATGATTCGAAACCTTGATAGCTCCTTAATCGGTGAACATCCTGTCATTAGTTCATGTTCTTTCGTTATTCCTGACCTTGATTCAGAATTTGCACAGAGACTTGGTTGCTACTTTCTTCATAACGCAAGACATGATTCGACACCTTGACATCTTGATTGGTTAGTCTTTTGCCATTACTTTGTGTTTATTATTTTCGACCTTAATTCACAATTTGTACGCAGCCTTACTTGTTATCTTCAACACATTGGCATCTACTTAGCTGGTGACTCTCCTGCCACTACTTTTATGTTCTTCACTATTCTCTATCTTGATCCAGAATTTGCACACAGCTTTAGTTGTTATTTTCTTCATAATGTAAGGCATGATTCAACACCTTGGCATGTTCTTAATTGGTGACTGTTCTGTCATACTGTTCTGTCATTACTTTGTGTTCTTAGTCGATCTCGACCTCAATCCAGACTTTGCACATAGAATTGGATTTATTTATTTACATCACAAGGAACTCAGATGTCTTTAGTGCTGCAAAATCATTTTCCTTTTCATGTATTCGTTAGATCATTGATCACTTTCAGTGTTCATAGTCTTTGCCATCCTCCACCTCATATCACTAGTAGTTGCTCAAAAGACAAAATACTGAAGAAAAGAGAAGGAAAGCCATAATAAGGGATCACAAATCTTTTCTCCTTTTGTTGTTCTCCTTTCTCTTTACACCCTCACAAGCCCTAAGGACAGCCATGTTAATCTGATGATTTGAGGTTAACATGATTAAGACTTGTTTTGGGACCAATTTAGTACAACCATAGGCATTTGATCATCGGAAGTTGGAACCGTCGGATTACAGTTGTATGAACATTAACTGTGTCATCCCCATCACATATTTGTGATGTCAACGATCTAATACACAGCCAAACCAACGATTTATTAGGTGTTGGAGCATCTGATTCATTCATTGCCTCGATCTAAAACGGCGCAAGCATTAGTCTCCGATCAATCCGAGAACAAATATTTATCGCTACGATGGACGCCGTCGGTGTTCACTTCCCTGCTGAGGAGCAGCAACTCATCATAAGTTTGTCGAAGCTCTGTATCAGAAGAAGAAGATGATGACGAAGCTGAATTCTCCTTCAGCTTGTCGTCTTTTAGCATGATCTCAATTTCCTTCACGATCTCGTCCATCCTCGGACGATCATCGGATGCGTCTTCGACGCATCGCAGAGCCAATTCCACAAACTTTCTGAATCCAACGATGCATCCATCATTAAGAATGGATGGATCAATCATGTGTTTCAGACCACAGTACTCCTTATCCTTCTCATCCAATCCCATCTTCACCTCGCGAACGATGTACTTACCTTTCTGTATCGGCAGCCTACTCGTTATCAGCTCCAGCATTACGACACCAAAACTATAAACATCACTTTTCGCTGTCAGCTGTTGGGTCATGAAGTATTCCGGATCGAGATAACCCTGTGAAGATCAACAGGAATTGAAGAACAGAGGTGATCGAGAAGCAAACTCAAACAATTCAGCAGAATGAGATGAATTAAGGTACCATGGTTCCTTTGACGGAGGTGGAGACATGGCCGAGATTGCTGTCGTTTACCAACATGGAGAGACCGAAATCTGCCACTTTGGCGGCCAAGTCGTCGTCCAAAAGAATGTTGCTTGACTTCACATCCCTGTGGATTATTGGAGGTTTAGCGAGCTCATGAAGATAAGCTAATCCTTTAGCTGCGTCTAAAGCTATATGAAGTCTCCTTTTCCAGTCCAACTGCGTGCGTCTTCTTCCTGCGGCCAACAGCGTGAGGGTCACAGCTGAGGTGAAGAAGAGGAGGAGGAGCTTAATCTGATGTTCGCGGAGATGATACCGGACAAGTTTTCAGTTAAGGTCCCGTTCGAGATGTACTCGTAGACCAGCATGCGTTCCCCCTTCTCGAAGCAGAAGCCGATGAGCTCGACGAGGTTCTTGTGGTGCACCCTGGAGAGCATCTCGATCTCCGTCTTGAACTCAACCCCGCCTTGCTTCGAACCTTTCTGTGATCTCTTGATGGCCACCGTCGTCCCATCTTGAAGCGTCGCTTTGTAGACCTGAAGAGAGATGCAGCAGTTGAGCCAGGAAGTGATGAACAAGCGGCCAAAGAGACGGCGACAGTTATAGGTCGTCGCATACCTTTCCATAGCCGCCTGAGCCGATTTCATTGTCCTTGGAGAAATCATCGGTGCACTTCCTGAGTTCATCCAGGGAGAAACATCTCGCTAACTTTAGTTGTGGTGCATCTCCGGCATCTCCACCGGTTGATCCCCACGATGCTAAGATATGTAGAACAGCAATCATCAAAAAGACTCGCAGGAAAACACAAGAACCATTGAACAGTGATAATGTTCTTTCTTGTTTACCGAAAGGATTGTGCAGAATGATGGCCTTTTTAGCTCGCTTTTTCTGCCACAAAGCGTAGATTCCAAGCCCTGCAATGGCCAACACTGCAGCAACACATCCGACTACTATTCCGACGATCAATCCTCGATTCACTGAGAGTCAAATAAACCGATGAGTTCTCGATACGAAGTCGAAAAGAGTTCAGGAGTTCTTATCGAAAGCAAGAATTCGATACCCTTGCGCCGAAAAGAGTACTGCCATGGATCGAAATAACAAGGCCCATAGATCTCTGAGAGTGCAAGGTTCTCACTGCTAAGATCAAACCACAGCAAGATCTCTCTCCTGGTGAAGTACTTTGCACTCGAAGGGCAAATCGTTAGCTGCACTTGCAGATACGCATTGCCATCGAAGAAGTAGTTCTGAAGAGAGAAGCTCACTGGAGTCCCATTAAGCATGCTTGCGATCCTGTTCGCCATTGGTGCAAGATTGTGACTTATGTCACTGAAGGAGGGCGCTCTGCAAACGATTGGCCCTTCATATGGGTGCAAGCAGTCGGTGATGGAGGAATCAGATCCCGAGTCTTGGTGCTCATGGCAGTACTCTGTCTCATGCAGCTGAGCATTACTGCAAACTGGATTCCCCACGAGTCTGCAGACATCAGAGATCCATCAGGTACACAAGCTCCCGGGGGAGGAAGATGGAATTTGAGCTTGAGATCCGCTCACATTATGGTGTTGTTGTAGTTGGAAGAAAGCGTCACCGAGCTTAAAGCATTGTTTCGGAAATCCACCATCTCCAATTGATGACTGATGTTGCTGCCCATGTCGAGGGTGCCACTGAATGCGTTGTCGGCCAGTCTCCTGTAGATTGATTTCAGCAAAGTGATGCTTGTGATAAGATGTTTAATCTTGTCACGAAGGTCTTACAGTTGCTGTAGCTGAGGAAAGCTGAAGAGTGATGGTGGCACTTCTCCATGAAGCCTCCCAGACTCTATGATTCTGATTCCACCAGAAAGTGATGCTTGGCTTAAACTTCATACCTCATCAAGCATGGCATATTAAGATTTTAACACTACGTTGACTTACAAAGTTGTGAGATTTTGCACATCCAAAATCCATTCTGGAAGTTCTGAAGGATCAAACGTGTTATTGCTTAAATCCCTGAGCACGGTAATTTCGAGGTTTTACGAAAAGGCAAAGCATGGAAATACTTGCATGATCGAAATAAGTAGTCAGACATCCTTACAGATAGTTGAGGGCATGCATTCCAGTCAGATTCAGCATCGGCCCGATTAGCTTATTGTTAGCTAAATTTCTGAAGAAAACAAAAATAATTCCTGAGTCTAGTACAAGAAATAATTGTTAGTACTACCGCTGAATTTTTCGGTCACTTACAAGGCATTAAGGAGTGTAAGGTTTCCGATACTAGAAGGAACAAATCCATTCAGATAATTATTGTCTAGACGGCTGAAAAATAGTTTCTGTCAGATATGATCAACCGAAAGAAGAATGTAGCCGACAGTCGAAAACTCACAGGACTTTGAGTGATCGAACAAGACCTATCGACTCTGGAATTTCCCCGGAGAAGTTGTTATGATCGAGAAGCCTGAACACAAGCAATTGCTATCGAGTCAGAAGAATTAATCATAGAGAAAATCAGGTAAATGTTGCTGCTTACACATGTATAAATTTCATATTGGAGCTGAAAAGACTATTCGGAATTCCGCCTGATAGCTGGTTCTGATTCAAATGCCTGTTGAGCAGATAGTAGACCGATCAAACAGTGATACGCTCGATCTACGTGGAAAGCTGAAGAACCACAGAGGCTTACAGGTGCAGAGTGTTCACAAGCTGGTCTAATCCTGAAGCTTCATCCGATGAAGTAGTAGGGAGATGTCCGGTGAGCTGATTACCTGCAAGGTCCAGCCAGGTGAGATTGGAGAGCCTACCGAGTGAAGCAGGTATCTCACCGGTGAGCCGGTTCGAGTTCAGAGACCTGGAACATCGAATCCCTGTCCTTTATAATTCTGTAACTCAATTATATCTGCCTGACAAGGAGTACACAAAGAGTGATCCTTACAAGACATGGAGATTAAGTAGGTTTCCTACTTCGATTGGGATTCGATCACCGAAATTGCAACCGATCAATCTCCTAAGGAATATTGCAGATCACTGCACATTAGGATCGATATCAGGGAGCTCAGCAGAGATCAATTATCCTACTGGACTTACAGAACCACAAGCTGCTTCAAGTTGCCAATGCTTGGTGGGAGCGGACCACCTAGATTTCGGTTGTAGGAGAGATCCCTGCACTCATACATCTCATTATAATGCTTCATGAGACTAAATGGGGATTATTGCTGAAACATATATCATGTGTCAATTGTCTTAAACATAAACCGAAATCGATGAATTCCACGAGTAATTTATGCGATCTAAAGAATGACACTCACAAGTGTTCCAACTCAGAAAGCCTCTGTATGTCACTGTGCAATGTGCCCTCAATTCCCATGTTGAATAGCCTCCTGAAAACATTCAATGGCAAGGCCATCAGAGACTAAGTAGCTCATGACAGACATGAACTGTGCGATAAAAGCACTCACAGCTCCTTCACCCTTGAATCCTTGCAGGTGATTCCTTCCCAGTTATCACCACAGGGATCATCTGAATGGCTCCAGCTTGGAGGTGCGTTCTTCCATTGAGTAGATAAAGACTTGAGAGCCGAAACTGTCCATGTTCAGGAATCATAGTTAGCCCACACGAACACAGATTCTTACAATCAAAATCAACATGTTTTCTGATAGACAAAGTGACAAGCATGATTAAGTAGCTAATAATGCTTAATATGCACAACAGAAAACTAATACCATCTTGCGGGTGTGTGCTGCAGGAACCATGTCGAACGCAAAGGAGGCATACCAACAGTGGAAGAAGACCTTTCATCGACATCAATGGCGAAGAGAGGAGAAAGTTGATAGGATGAACTACCATCACGGCTTTGAGGTTTCTCATACGGCTGCCGGTTGTATGATCTCTGCCCTCTTCCTCGTTCATTGGGATGTCCGAGGGAGATGGGGAGGCAAACAAGGAGGCTTCGACGCAGAGAACAAAGCTAGGAGAAGATTACATGGCAGTAACGTCGGACGCAGGTGTTATAGAACATCAAAGACCAAGTTTGGGTGGCCACAACGCCGGTCGACAAGACAAGTGTCGTCGTTGCTTTACCGCGTCTGTACAAAGCGAGTACAGCCACGAAGAGGCCGACACAGAATACTTTTACTGGATCAAACGCCGGCCGTCTCGGACAAGATAAAGCTACTCAGAATCACAGATCTCGATTTGATTGGATGGGATCAATTTATTTTTGTTAGATAATTGACTAATTAATTATATATTTTTTCTCGAGAAAAAATCAATTATGTTTGGGAGAAAATTGCAAAGAGAACTGCATTTCTTTCTACTATCGCCTTTGTTTCTGTATGATTTTAGATCTACCAAAGTTTGTGCCAACTTCGTGTATTATAAAAAAATATATTTTATTATTAAAATATTTAATCTTTTGCAAGGTTACAAAATGAATATCTAAAAGATATATATCCAAAATCAATAGGCTAACCCATTGAAACTAACATAGCATTGAGTAGATTGAGAGTCCCAAGTGATGAATGTCTATCTATGTGACTAGAGCCACTACTACTGGTTTAGGTCTCTCATGCACTTTGATCATAAGCTATGTTTAAATCTTGATAAATTTTTGGTGATTTAAACTTTGATAATAATGTTAAGCCTAAATGAGAGAGATTATAATAATCCATTTCTAATAATAAATGTCTATTTATTTGAGCTTCCTATGTTTGCTTGGGCTTAAGCATTTTAGTTAGATGGTCCGAGTTTATTAAATTAATAAGTCAATTATTAATACAAGTTCTAACTATTGGGTTAGTGAAAGGTTCAATAAGAGTTAGACTATTTAGTGAAGTCATTAATAAGCTAGGCCTCGTCTACATAATACTAGGATTTGATTATGGACTATGTTCGACTTTGATGAGGACCTCGCGTGAAAAGTTTATCATGTCCTAAGTTGAGATAGATTTATTTCCTTATCAATTTCCTCTTTATATTTTTGTACTTACAATTATTCCAACCAAAATGTTCTATTTGCACTTGTCTGATCCTTGTATCACTATTTCAGTTCTTAGTTTTTCATCTAAACTAATATGATAATTATCGACGTTCATTCAAAATTTGTTATCGAAGCCTAGTCAACCCAAAAATGATGATATCATAATTAGACGTATCATATCAATATGACATACAAAGTAAATAATTTCTCATTAAAGTATTTATTTATTTATAATCATAAAGAGTTATAAAATAATTTCAACCTTCTTGGACATGGTAGAATTTTGCATCTAACCAAGTGGCTAAGGTTTCAGGTCAAAGCTTCTCAAACAAATACCTTCCATTATCTCTTTTCCATATCTTACTAAAGCAATTTTCTACCCAATTCTAAATATGACAAAATTTAAAAAAAAAGAGACTAAATCAAATCATTTCTATCATGTCAAGTTGATGACCAAAATTGACATAATAGATTGACTCTTGAAGGATGGAGTAAAGAAAATATTGTAAAAAATTAAAATCAAGAACCACTCAAGGATATCTCTAGAATGAGACTCCTCTATCAACCATCAACATAGTGACTAACCTCGGATAAGGAGCACTTTTCCTTCTTGCAGGAGTATTTGAATCAACTTAAGCTTAGCCATGTAATCATCATCTCTTTAATAACCTTAGACTCTCCTCCTATCAAGAAATCCTCTCAACCGTGGGAGCATTCGAATCAACTCAAACTTCACCCCACAATTATTATCTCTCTAATAACCTTGACTCTCCTCATATCAAGAAATCCAACCCACATAGTTAGATTTATTAAGGTTTTTCTTTAACTTACTCAATACGTATAATTTCTGACTGAATACAGACTATCATTGTTCTTCTCATACTATTGATATAGCTAATAGTGGTACAAAACCTAATGTACATCAACTATAACCTTTCTACTATGCCTCAACTCGAAAGGTATTTAGTGTTATAAGAAACTCTATGATCATTGTATCGATAGTCAATCATATGCCACATATGCATCCTAATGAGATTAACAATCTGACTCGGTCACAATCGATTTAGCCTGAATCTATAATACACTATTAATGAGATGAGTTCTATCTTGTATAAACAATTAAAGAAAATAGATATATTCTTGATGACATGAGGTATAAGATATGACTCGAGAAAGAACTCGATTAAGCAAATCTCTATAATGATCCAACATGAGCTCATTCCTTCCGACTTTTATCCTCCAAACCTACTTTTGATGGAAGTGACAATCCTATTGATCTGTGGTCACTTTTAGAGTGCTAAGTAACCCTATACAGTGACCCTATACACCACTTCTAATGTCATCATGTTGGTGGTTTAACCTACTACTTTGGGATAAAACATTAGGGAGTAATACTCTACTATCCCTCATATTATATTATCATTCAAATAGTAAGCAAAAGAGTTCGAGCTCCACTTTGCTAGTATTCAATATCCAAAAAGGATTGCGATAGCCCTATTAGTCATTCGATAAGGTAAAGTTGAGTCTCTAGTTGAGTACATCATAAGATTTAGCAATGATACTCAAGAGCTAGTCGACTCTCACCCTTCCATGTTGATCCACACCTTTATCAATTATCTCATTTCATTTAGATTTTTCAAGTTGATCATGAAAAAGATTTCTAATAACTTTCCTTGAAAATTAGTATTAAAGCATATGATGTGTTCTAATTAGGAAAATTATTTTCTCACATGGGATGCATCTTTATCAATCCAAGAATTTTCTTATGATGCATCCTCCTATGATATAAATATTTAATCATTTGATATACTCTAATTGAGCAAAGCATCACCATGCATTCAATGCATGCACCTAAGATATAAGCATCAAATTGCCTAATGTATCTTAATCGGGTAAATTATCTTTCAATGTATGATATATTCATCCAAGATATAATTATCAAAGTACTTGATATATCCTAACCAAATAAAGCATCTCCCTACGTATGATGCATTCATCCAGGATATAAGTATCAAAGTACTTGATATATCCTAATTAAGCAAACCATCTCCTAACACATGATGTATAAGCATGTTATATAATCATCAAAGTACCTGATGCACCGTAACTATTAAATTCATCTCCCTACTCACTATATTCTTACGAGGTAAAGCATCTCCACATAGATACATTCATCTCAAGATATAAATATCAAAGCATCTAATACATCTAATAAGCCAAAACATCTCCCTATGCATGATGCATCTGCTCTTGATATAATCATTAATGCATTTGATACAACTTAGCTAGAAAAACATTCATCGTATATGAATTATCTATCTTGAACAAATCCATTTAGAGACCAATTTTAATATAAGTGATAACGATTGAATTCTTGATAAGAATATTATGTTTTGATACGGATAAACATGTTAATACGAAGCATAATCAAGGATGAATAATATTACCATTATTCGTAATCAAAGGAACTCATCACGCATAGCCCAATTAACACAAAATGATAATATGCCACGTTAGCAAAGTATAAAAAAAAACATTTTCTCATTAGGATACTAAATCATTCTGACATCAATTATAGAACGAATACTATAAAAAAAGATTTCTCCAAGTATAATCGAAATTCTCTAAACACATTTTGAACTATAGCATCTTCATCTTCATCATATCCATTTTATCTAATATAAACATGCATTAACTTAAGTATTAAATGGATCATGTCATAAATATAAGTTTTGAAAAAATCATATGAAAAGAAATTGGATGGTGATTAAATTTTACCTCCAATAAAATTATCTCGTAAGTCAAAACTCTCTAAATAAACATCTTTCTTAGTCGAGCTTCTCGGTTAATCTTTTTTATCGTACTCATTTCATATTAGAATTTTTTCAATTTTAAATATAAAATATTTTAAAAATAAATCAAATCAACAACTCTGTTACGTCCAATTAATAATTAACATCGTGGCTAATACAAACCATTGGCTGGGTTTCTCTTTCATCTTTAAAGATCATGCGGTAGGTCCAAATAATTAATATTCCATAGAGGAAGCTTTTCTTTGCTGTTCATCCAAAAGCAGCAATCACAACTTTTATTAGCAGTAATCATGCTAACAAAACATAGAGTGATCAGCGTTTTTTGCATAGCTTAAATAATAGATATTAAACTGATTCCATTCAGGCAATCTAACTTACAAAAGCAAGTTCGGATTCAAAATAAAATAGAAAAAGACATAGATCGAAATGGATCAAACATAAGGAACAGACAAGCTATGATTTTGTTTTCACTCGTTATAGAATCAACCTACGTTATATTAATGCATGCCAAATAAAAAGATGATCTGACATCAAGATTTACAGGTTCATATGCACACTTGTCTATGTTCTTCTTCTCATGACAGACATGTTGGGGAGAAGAAAGAGATGTGGAGTAGAGAGCACATGACTGCACATGGAGGCAGAGAGCCGGCAGCAGCGGCTCCTCCGTCTTCTTCCTCTATTTCTCGGAAGGCGCAGGAAGAAGGAGCGGTCACAAGCAACTCCTTAGTTTATTTACGTTGTTGTACCAACCATGAATGAGGAATCTGATACAGTGATTGCATCGACTTGCTCGACATTAAAAACGATATTAACACAACAAATCCTCCAGCTAATCCAATCCATGCTACTTAAAACATTGGCTGATCTTAGAATCTGAACAATGAAAGAATAGTAGTTCGGTCGGTCATTTGTGTGGTCCGTAAGTTCACAAGGAATTATTCGTTGATGCACGACTTAGGAACGAGTTTGCTCAACCAAGCGGCCCGTAGGCTCGCGAGAAATTGTTCGCTAATGCATGGTATAGAAACGAGTTTGTTCGACCAAGATGCAGGTTTCGAGCCCTCACGATTTTATCCTTTCGAAACATATGAACTCCAAAAGACGTCTTTGAGCATAAAGAGAACTTGACGAACTTATGAGCCCTTGGTTCTTATACTCCTCAACCAATGTAGAACTAAATGACCTTATCAATACGATTCTCAAATATAGATTAAGAATATAAAATATATATATAACTTTTTATCAATTCAAGAATAGATTATTAAAATTTTTGATGATAAAATGGATTGGAATACTATCTAAGAAATTCATATTCCGAATTTTAGTGAACTTGTTTTTATCTTAAAAAAAAATAAGGAATTTGTGTGGTTAGCTATCTCAAATATTTATTTAAGTACTAAATTATAGACAAGTTAGGAAGGGATAGAGGAATGCAGAACTACATATTTATGACTATCTGAACACATTTCTTTGTCTATATGTTTGTCACAATTAGAGATGGCAGAAAGCAAGCAAAGGGTGGTGGGAGGTAGAAGAGACCACTCTACAAGCAGCAGAGAAATGATCACACCTAGTCTCTTTTTGTTGGTCACCTCCTTCTCTGTGCTGCTTTATCTCTTGCTGAGCTATCCTTTACAGAAATCAGTCTGCTGTTTGTCCTTTCCTGTTCTCTTCTTCTGTTTGGTGTCTGTGAGATGGTGGAGTATCTTAATGGATGGTGATGAGAAGCTGCAGTAGTGGCAGATGGTAGTAGTAGCAGTAGCAGTAGTAGTATAGCTGATTCTGGTTACTGAAGCTGCTCCTTTCCATGACCTTGTGCTGTGGCATAGAATGGATTACCTATAGAGCTTAGTAGCTTACACTATAGAAGGTTACAATCTAACTCCTCATTGCTTTTTCCTGCAAGAAAACATTCTAAGATCAACGATGAGCAACTCCCATAACCTGCATATTATTTGACTGTTTGATTCTTACTGTGATCTGCTAGTTTCGGACTCTACATTCCAATGGCTCCATGACTGGAGGAGACCCTGGTATAAGAAGAACCAGAAATGGACTGTAACATCCTTCCATCCGCAAGAAGAGAACATTAAACTAATCATCTTACCTTGGCATTTGGAAGAAGCATGATTTGTGGGAAGCCATGTCCAACGTGGAAGAGGATGGTGGCAATGTAGAGGCAATCAGGTAGGTGTTGTTGCTGCTACTATCGTTCACAGAAGCAGCAGCGGCAGCTGCTATCTCCATTTCAGGGACGGAGAAAGGATCGAGCACGATCGAAGATTTTTTAGGCGAGGCGAAGGGGCTATCGGGCAAGTTATGCTCGGCGCTGCATCCATGGTTTGCAAACCGAAACAATTCAGTCATGGCATCGACGGGAGATCAATCACAATGTAGAGATCGAAAGAGGCAATGGGTTTGGATTGTTTAATGGTATATTGCCTTTCATGGATATCGCCATCCTTGTTGGGGTTTGCCTCATCACCAGATTCCTTCTTATCAGCAGAGTTGACCGTCTTGTGTTCGAGGAAGCCATTGCAGCTGTTCATCTTCTGGACTGCTCATGCCAAGCAAACAGGATTAACTTGCGCCGCAATAAATTCCCAACTTCCAAACAAAGAAACAATTCACCGGTAACTATTTGTTCATCATGACCCAGCTCACCTCCAGTTGGCGATTGTTCTTGGCTGCTGCTGCTGCTGCCGCCGCTGCTGCTCGGGGTATCGGCTGTAGGTATAGTGATTGCTGGAGCAGCTTTGATGGTGGGAGAGTTGACGGAGGCGGGGGCTGAGGAGCACAGAGTCCGGTTCTTGAGGTCGAGGAGCTGGAGATTCATGAGTCTCCTCGCGTGCAGCTCGATGGCCTGCTGCAGTTCCAGCGCTTGCTGCTGCTCCTCCAGCTTCCTCCGCAGCAGCAGCTCCTGACTGCTGCTGCTGCTGCTGTTGTACAGCATCCTTGCTGCTGCTACGTCATCCAGCTTAAGCTTCGGTAAAAGCTAAAGAGAAACGAGCAGAACGACCAGAAGAAGATCTAAGAATCTAACCAAGCTGTTGAAGGTCAAATTGATCTCTGGATTCCAGGCCAGTAGGAGTCGTACAAGCAGCGAAGTCGCCCCTCTCAGTCTGCTGCTGTTGCTGCTTCCTGAACGAGAGCAGGGGAACACATCATTCATCATAGGCAGCGATGAGGAACGGAAACGAGCATTTGATGGAAAGAGGAGGAAGAAGAGTGCCTGCACTTGTCGGGGACCTTTCCTTTCTCCTTGTAAGGCTTGACGAGAACCCGAGCATCGCAGACGAAGTGGGGGTTTCCTTTAGCCAGGATCAGCTTCACCGTCTCGGGGTAGACGAAGGTGACGAACCCAAACATTCGCTTCTGCTGGAACGGGATCCGCACGTCCTGTACTGGCCCGTAGATGCTTCCGATTCGAACGACCAAGATTGAAGCAGAGATCAGAGAGATTTGGACTGATGATTGAGCTTGGAAGCTGATCTACCTGAGAGAACGAGTAAGAACCAACCTGAAGTAGTTGGAGACGTCTTCTTCGGTGAAGGTGCTGTCTGCGGGGAAGGTTAAGTAGATCTGCCTCGACCCAGGATTGGCCATCCCTGCGAAATCGCCCCTCTCCATCCTCGTTCGCATTAGCGCTGCTGCCGCCGCCGCCGCTGCGGCCCTGTGAAGAACCAAATCTTCTTAGCTTCCACTGTCGACAGACAAAATGCCGAGGAAAGGTGCAAAAACGTTAGCGAAAGGAATTGCTGCCTTGGGCTATCGCTTGGCTGCTGCTGGAGCAGGAAGTCGAGGCATTTGCTCGTGGATGATGGAGAGGAGGGCAGGGAACCGAGCGGGGAGTAAGGGAAGGCCGACGCAGTCAGCTGCGACGCCCCGCCGCCCCCGATCCTCTGGCTCTTAGATCTCAGCAGCAGCTCCTGGCACTGCTGCTCCACCGCAGCGTCCATTCTCGCGCCCGCAGCTACCGCCGCGACGGTCTCGTCCGGCAGATCATGGAGGAAGCGACACGCGGTCCCCACGCGTCCCGTCCTTGCAGTAACCTCTGGCGAAATAGAGGCACGGCTTCCAACCGAATCCCGCGGCTGCGATGGCGTCCGAACGAAGGGGGAGATCAGCCGCGGACCAGCTCCGGCGATGGTGGTTTCCGTTGACACCCCATCCCATTCTGTAGGGAAACAGCAGCCCGTCTCCGCTGCCGCTCGGACTATGAGACCCGATGTCCGGGCTGAAGAGATCGCCTCCGCCGCCGCAGCGACGGATCTGGGGCCAACAGGAAGGGAGTGGCAGGGGGCCTGATCGTGGAGGAAGGAGAGCTGGTCTTGGAGGTGGAATTCATCGACGAGCGAGTCGCCAGCGGTTGCGCAGCCGTTGAAGTAGGGAGAGGGACTGGGGCTGCCGGGGCTGAGGAGCTCCTCGAGGCCTGGAGCTCCTCCAGGGACCCGTTCGAGCGCCGTTCGCTCTACCAGCGCGGGAGAAGACAGGCGGCGGAACGAAGGAGGTGGGGGAGGAGATTAAGTTGGTAGAGAAGCGGGAAGAGGAGTTCTGGCGAGCCAAGAGGCCAAAGGGAGAAGGGGAGGCGACGCCACCTGCGGCAGGAGGGGTAGCGGAGGAGGAGGAGGAGTGGGGCGGAGCGGGGGCGGCAAGGCCGAGCTCCTTGCGAGCCTTGAGGACGACGGAGTGGAGGAGGGCCTCGGGGCCGAAAGCCAGGCGGATCATCTCCTTGTCGCCATGCTCCTGGATCAAGATGTACCCCATGATCTTGGCCGCGTTCACCGCGTCCAAGCTCTGTATCCTCGCCAACACCACCCTCGTCGCCTCGTACACGTCCATGATGATGCCCTCGCTCTCTCTCTCTCTCTCTCTCTCTCTCTCTCTATCTTCCTTCTCTACCAAAGTTTCTGCTGCTGCTGCTGCTGCTGCTGCTGCTGCTGCTGCTGCTGCTGCTGCTGCTGCTGCTGCTGCTGCTGCTGCTGCTGCTGCTGCTGCTGCTGCTGCTGCTGCTGCTGCTGCTGCTGCTGCTGCTGCTGCTGCTGCTGCTGCTGCTGCTGCTGCTGCTGCTGCTGCTGCTGCTGCTGCTGCTGCTGCTGCTGCTGCTGCTGCTGCTGCTGCTGCTGCTGCTGCTGCTGCTGCTGCTGCTGCTGCTGCTGCTGCTGCTGCTGCTGCTGCTGCTGCTGCTGCTGCTGCTGCTGCTGCTGCTGCTGCTGCTGCTGCTGCTGCTGCTGCTGCTGCTGCTGCTGCTGCTGCTGCTGCTGCTGCTGCTGCTGCTGCTGCTGCTGCTGCTGCTGCTGCTGCTGCTGCTGCTGCTGCTGCTGCTGCTGCTGCTGCTGCTGCTGCTGCTGCTGCTGCTGCTGCTGCTGCTGCTGCTGCTGCTGCTGCTGCTGCTGCTGCTGCTGCTGCTGCTGCTGCTGCTG
The DNA here is from genome assembly GCA_004837865.1 of Musa balbisiana. Lineage (NCBI taxonomy): Eukaryota > Viridiplantae > Streptophyta > Magnoliopsida > Zingiberales > Musaceae > Musa > Musa balbisiana. The sequence continues at coordinate 40,744,452 of CM017197.1, forward strand.
CTGCTGCTGCTGCTGCTGCTGCTGCTGCTGCTGCTGCTGCTGCTGCTGCTGCTGCTGCTGCTGCTGCTGCTGCTGCTGCTGCTGCTGCTGCTGCTGCTGCTGCTGCTGCTGCTGCTGCTGCTGCTGCTGCTGCTGCTGCTGCTGCTGCTGCTGCTGCTGCTGCTGCTGCTGCTGCTGCTGCTGCTGCTGCTGCTGCTGCTGCTGCTGCTGCTGCTGCTGCTGCTGCTGCTGCTGCTGCTGCTGCTGCTGCTGCTGCTGCTGCTGCTGCTGCTGCTGCTGCTGCTGCTGCTGCTGCTGCTGCTGCTGCTGCTGCTGCTGCTGCTGCTGCTGCTGCTGCTGCTGCTGCTGCTGCTGCTGCTGCTGCTGCTGCTGCTGCTGCTGCTGCTGCTGCTGCTGCTGCTGCTGCTGCTGCTGCTGCTGCTGCTGCTGCTGCTGCTGCTGCTGCTGCTGCTGCTGCTGCTGCTGCTGCTGCTGCTGCTGCTGCTGCTGCTGCTGCTGCTGCTGCTGCTGCTGCTGCTGCTGCTGCTGCTGCTGCTGCTGCTGCTGCTGCTGCTGCTGCTGCTGCTGCTGCTGCTGCTGCTGCTGCTGCTGCTGCTGCTGCTGC
>CM017197.1:40750055-40840055 GCA_004837865.1 Musa balbisiana
GTGTCATTGGGTCCAAAAGAGGGTAAAGAAGATAGTTGTGTTTTCAAGGATATTACTTCAATAATAGATGAAGCTTGTGAAAAAGGGAGAAGCGAGAGTAGTGCTGGCCATGGGAGGATGATGCAGCACCTTTACCCGGTGATCTATCAGTTCTTGAAGCCGGTCACCATGAACTGAACCTCTCTGTGAAGCAGTTAGGAAGAGGGAAAATTAGCAGATCGCTGAAGTCATGGAAGAGGTTATCGACATATCTGCCAGTGATGGCCGGAGCATCATGGTTGATGGTGCATGGAGGGGCCTCACTGTCTGTTCGACCGCGAGTTCTTTACATTTTTGAAGTAAGCCTCGTCCCCTTGTGAGGATAAAGATAAATATGCTATAGTTCTTTCTACTTAGTTTTCGATGCTTGCATGAGTATAATAGATGAGGCGTTCTGGGTATAGTTAAGTTTCACTTCATAGATTTCTTATCAAGTAGTAGTAGAGTTAGTGAAGGTTTTAGAGACCACGCTGCTAGTACTAGGCCTGGCAATGATGTGGTCTAGAGACTGCTCTGGAAAGAGCTGTAGTAGTGCGATGCTGTTTGCAGTGTTGTTTGTAGAGATGGAGAGCGCTGTAGCAATGCAATGCTGTTTGCAGCGTAGTAGAGAAGCTGTAGCACTGCGACATTGTTTACAATGCGGTAGAGAGGCTGTAGCACTACTAGAGGGAAGGTGCAATGGATTGTAGCTGCTAGAGGAGAAGGTGTAGAACTGCTAGAGAGCAACTTTTCATCGATGAAGAAGAAGGGCAGCCTCTTGTGCGGATTAGACGACGATGAGAAGAGAGCGTCGTCCGCAACACTTGCACTTGGACTATCATAAGGATTGAGTGCAGTGTTGGCTGACTACAGTTCTGGTAGCAAAGAACACAACGAGGAGATAAGTATTGCTCTAAGGTAAAGGCTCTGATACCATGATGGAATGAAGTGTAAAAGCAAAAGCACACCTCAATTAATTTGATACAGTGTCTATTTATACATGTTGAAAGAGAGGATTTTCTTTAACTAAATAGTGAGATTTTCTCATGTAGTTGGGGAAATCTCATATACTATCAGTATTGTTTTATATTATATTAGATTAAAAAGGAAAAAAAAAATTTAAATCAACAAGATTTGGATCTCTCGGTGAAGTACAACTTGTCAAGCAACATAATGACTAACAAAATGCTAGTTCTTGAGATGAGGTGAATTAGACATTACTCATTGATGTAGGTATTCCATTAATACTATAATGGAGCTGCAAAATAGAGTTTGATAGGGGTTTTTGTTTGGATGGAACGCTTGAAGTTTTTACATGAAAAATTGCTTATCCAGTGTAATTTAATCACTAAATGTAGGAGAAAAAAACATGTTGATTTTGCATAGTTCATATGATAACAATTGGTGCATTTTTTTTGAAAAAAATAATACTATTCGGTATGTTTATATTTTATGTAAAATAATATGATCTCTCATATATATAACTAAAGAGTTAATAAATCATTCATTACGAGAGTAATGAATGGGTTTGAACAATAAAGATAAACTCAATTAGTGTTAAATATTATTGATTGGGTTTGGACAATAGTAAAAGTTACACTATAATGTTAAATAAAGTCTAAAAAATTTATTTAGGTAGATTCCATGGCAAATGAACTAAATAGGCAGTGGTTACATTTATAAAAACTGGATCGAGGTGATTATATTAGAAAAATCAAGAATTAGACCATTGATCTGTCCGATCTACATACTAAATTGTGTTGTTTCTTTTTATTTTTTGATAAGTTGATCAGATTAATTTTATAATACACTCATAATTACTTAAATATCCAAATATATTTTTATTAATTTAAAAATAAAGTTGAGCTTCTAAAAGAAATATTTTTTTCTTATTTTGATCATTCCTCTCCTTCTCTACCTCGTTTGCCTCTGGTATTTCTTCTCTCTCTTCTGGATAAAATCTATCTTTGGTTCATTCCTTTTTATTTATCATTATTTTTTCTAATAATTTATATTTAAAAAATAAAATATATTTAGATTTGTTTGAATATTTTCTAATTTTAAATATATATTTAAATTAATTTATATATTTAATTAAACATGTACTTAAATTGAATCATTTTAGTTGTTTGATTCTAATAAGTAATTATAAGTATGATTATAAGTTCCTAATTTGAAGTTTTCATGCTTAATGTGAACATTTATTTCATGTAGTACTTTGCCCATAGTATCTCAAAAAAAAATTAAAATTTCATTAAAAAGATAAAAACTTATGAATAATGCTTCCTCTCGTGTTATCTAAAAGGAGGCTAATTATATATTACTCTGGTACTCGGACCCTTATAGCATCACAATCCTTGTACTTTTAAAAGTTATATTGGGCTCTCCATGGTTATAAAATTATAATAATTCATCTCATTTTCCATAACATCATCTATTGTACTAACGGAAGACATTGCATATATCATATGCTGAATTAGTGCGATAGGAAAAATTGATAATTATAACTTTTCTTCTGTTTCCTAGATTTTGCCCAAATTATAACTTTGTTAGTCAACTCTAATCCTCATTGAAAACTTTTAATTAGGGTTTAAGAGTAGGAGAGTTTTGTTTGTTCTTGAGTTGTCGATGAAGACTTCAACAAGTGTTTATTATTATTATTATTATTATTATTATTATTATTAATTATTGTGTTGAATACAGATTTATTAAATTATAATTAAATTACTGTTTTGAATTATATTTTTGTTAAATGGTGGTGGAATCATATTTTCATGACTGTTTACCTTGATGCAATAAAAGTATTTTTCTTGTTCTTGTTGACTCATCTTTTTGTGAAACAGTGTTGCTAATCAATAGTTTTGAATCATTACTTTGCTTATGTTATAGATTTTTATTCTAGAATCCTTGTGATGTTAATGGTGTTTTTGCCTATTATAGATGATCTCTTTGTTGATTGTGATAATGATTTTAATGAGAGTGAGAATGAAAGTGATGGAATATAGTACAAGGGTTGGGAGATAAAATAATACAAGGGGAGGTCAAGGAAAATAATCAACCGTCTATGGTTTAAGAGGAAGATCTTACTCGAATTATATTTATATTGGAACAAGTTATCAAAAGATAAAGAATTGTATATCAAAGATAACTTATGAATAATGCTTCCTCTCGTGTTATCTAAAAGGAGGCTAATTATATATTACTCTGGTACTCGGACCCTTATAGCATCACAATCCTTGTACTTTTAAAAGTTATATTGGGCTCTCCATGGTTATAAAATTATAATAATTCATCTCATTTTCCATAACATCATCTATGTACTAACGGAAGACATTGCATATAATATCATATGCTGAATTAGTGCGATAGGAAAATTGATAATTATAACTTTTCTTCTGTTTCCTAGATTTTGCCCAAATTATAACTTTGTTAGTCAACTCTAATCTCATTGAAACTTTAATTAGGGTTTAAGAGTAGGAGAGTTTTGTTTGTTCTTGAGTTGTCGATGAAGACTTCAACAAGTGTTTATTATTATTATTATTATTATTATTATTATTATTAATTATTGTGTTGAATACAGATTTATTAAATTATAATTTAAATTACTGTTTTGAATTATATTTTTGTTAAATGGTGGTGGAATCATATTTTCATGACTGTTTACCTTGATGCAATAAAGTATTTTTCTTGTTCTTGTTGACTCATCTTTTTGTGAAACAGTTGTTGCTAATCAATAGTTTTGAATCATTACTTTTGCTTATGTTATAGATTTTTATTTCTAGAATCCTTGTGATGTTAATGGTGTTTAAGAATTGTATATCAAAAGATAAAGAATTGTATAATAGTGATGGTCAAGATGTAGTGATTGATGTCACTGTAGATAACAAAAGAAAAGATAAACTATTATATTAATAATTTAATGCTCGAGTTGATATGAATAATCCTAAGTTTTAGCTCAAAATGTGTTTTATTAATGTTGAAGAGGTTGGATATGATTGAATGATATATGTATCAAAAATTGGAAGGAGAGAGAACTTTACAAGTGAAAACTTTGAATGCAGAACATTCATATTAGAGATCATTTGACAACCCTCTAGCTATAGTTAAATGGTTGGCTAATAAATACTATAATAGGATTATAATAAATCCCATATGACTAGGAAAGTTTTAAAGACAACAATTCAAACAAGAGTATGTTATGAATATTTCTATACACAAAGTGTATAAAGTGAAGTATGAAGTATGAAATATTTCTATACTAAAAATCTAAATAGTATTTTTTTTTGCACCTTAAACATTGGTCGTGGTGTACCAGACCCCCTTATTAAAGGTTAAGGGTTCAAAACTTCAACTAATATATTTTTTAAAGGTGTCAACTAGTTTAACTAGTAAAGACTTGAGATAGTTTCATCCTGAGCTCGAATCTCGCCTTCATCATCTAACTCCTATAAAAAGAAAAAAAAATTCAAAGAGCATATATGTCATGAAATTTAGCTCTGATGAGAAAAATAATATATTCATAAAATTTATATATTCTTTTTTGTACTAAAGGAAATATTTCTACGATATAGGCATATTATAAACTTAGATAGATGTCATCTAAGTTGTATATCAAGTGTATTATTGACTATTGTGGGGATTGACCTAAATAATCAAATATATCAATTTGCATATGTAATATTTGAGAGGGAGAACAATGATATAGAACTAGTTCAATTAGGGTTTTGTACATCTCAATTAGTAGTTCAGATAAGTGGATATTCATCATTGACAAACAAAATGGCACATTGGAGGCCATTGCACATTTGATTCTCAATGCCAAGCATAAATTCTATTTGAAACATTTATACACTAAATTTATAGAGAAGCATAAGGGATTAGCATTCGGAAAAACTATTTTAGAGAGCTATGAGAGCTACTAGGGTGCATGACTTTAATTAAGAATTAGATAAACTTGAAAAGGTTGATAAACATGCATACCTTTGGTTAAGAGATAAACCAACTATAAACTAGGCAAAGTCACGCTTCAGAACAACAGCGAAGTGTGATATTCAACTGAATAACTTATATGAATGCTTCAATTTTATGATATTAGAAATTTGCAATAAGCCAAATCATCATGATGCTTGAGATGATTCGAGTCAAGTTAATAGAGAGAACCCATATACTATGAGATTCATTAATAAGGTTTAATGAATTGCTTTATCCCAACATTGATATCATCCTTGAGAAGAAAAGATAAATTCTATCAATTGGATACCTACATGAAATGGTGGTAATAAGTTTGAGCTAATTGGAATGAGAAAAGATAAAAGAATAATTAATATTACTTATTGTTCTTCTGGGGAGTGAGACTTAATTGGTATCTTTTGTTATCATACTATCGTATTTAAATTATTTATGAAAGGATATTATTAATCCTTTGGATAATAAGGAGATATGATCAGTTAGCAATCATAAACCATTTCGACCTCCCGATCTCCCTAAAAAAAAAAATTAAAAATAATGAAAATTAAGAAGAAGATACAAAAGGCAGAATATCATTTGCTTTTATAGATTTTACCATAAAAAGATGGAAAAAGACTGTAAATTAAATTGATAGTGTTTGTTTGACATTGTAAATTAAATATGCTGTACATTGTTTTGGAATACTGTAAATTAAACTGCATCACATATTTTGTTATTAGGTTTAATATGTTTTGCAAAGACTTTTTTATGCAGCACCATTGTTTGGTATTTTGAATGCTCCATTTTGATCAGTATTGAGAACCTTCATTTAGCCAAGTCTTTGCTATTTTTTTTCTAAAAACCTTTATGGTGATTTAGAATGCAGCAGCAGACTTTTCACAGTGTTTGCTATTTGTGTTTTGATTTGGAACAGCTTTTGTTATTCCAGTCCCTATTATTGGGTTTCATATTCCAAATCTGTTCATATGAATAGCATATTTGTTTCATATTCTAGATCAATAGCAGAAACTGCTTTGACATCTGCTGCTGCTGCTGTTGCATGGAATATGAAGTCACACAGTGCAAAATGAAATCAGTACTGGCTGTTTCTCCAGATGAATGCTGCTGTTGCTTTGTTGTTCAGATGAATCCTGCTGGTACAGTCTCATTTCAGTGTACACATCCACTGGATATAACGTGTAAAGCAAATTACACAGCCATGTAATATGCATGCTAATGTTGCCTGGTGCAAAACTGGTTCTTTCTGACATTGAAATCCCACAAACAAAAATGGAGAGCAGTGTGTGGCCAAATCCCCACAGCACTCACCAATTCAACAATTGACCCAAGGCTGCAACATTAATGAGTGATCCGTTCATTGCATTTCTTCATCATTTCAACATTCAGACTGTTCAAAATTTGCAACTATAGATGGACATCCATTACAACAAAGTGTATAGAACCGGACACAAAACATTAGAAATGTAGCAGCACAATCTAACCTAGGCAAACACACAACATTTTAAAGCTCCCTTGATTGATGATGCAATCATAGATGCCTCTTTTTTTGGACCACTTGTCCAAATAAGATACATTGAGATCCAACAAATGTCTAAAGCTATCCAGTTTAAATATCTACTTTTGGCCAACTCGGCTTTAAATACTTTTACCTTTCATAATAAACATGGAATTACTCTGTTTACTCGTTCAAGTACATGTTTATGTCACGTTATAAACAAAGAATATATTGATTATGGATTCAATAAAGAAAGATGTACAACTAATAAAGATAAAATCGTTAGAAGATAAAATCATCATAATGATAGAAGAAGTTGGTCGTAGAACTCACACGTAGTATTTAACATGAGGCAAATCATCTTCTAAGGTTTTACTCCATCCAAGAAATCCTCATAGTAAATCTCGCACCACAATAACATAATCCATCAATAGTTAGATCTTTGACTTGACATTCTGAAATTATAGAGGAGTGCGTATTAATTGTGAAGAGATTTGCTGCAAATCCTAGGAGATTAATTTGGGGAAGAAAGGAGTTGGCCATTTTAAGCCAATCAATTTTTTCTTCTGTCACTTAATCAATGGGTCGAATGATTATTTTGTCATTCACAAAATCACTAAGATATCAACATCTTTTGTCAATACAATAGATAATAATATAAAATATAAGATATATTATTATAATTTTATAATCATGAGGAGTTTAATATAATTTTTAAAAATATAAAAATTATGATAGAATCCAAATATAAAAATAATATATAATTAACCCTCTAAAAGATTATATGAGTACCCAAGCACATCCCATCTCAGCCCTAAACAGAAGAGAAAGGCAAGGTGTCTTTGTAAGGGAAGGTAAAGCTTGAGAGAGACAGGTGGGATTGAGATGCCTCCCTTACACTGAACATAATGCAAGCTCTAACAGATGTCAGCTAGTATGATACTATTCCACTAACAAAGTTTGGAACCCTTCTCAGTGCATCATGTACCTTTCACATCACAAGGGTCCCATGAGTGGGACTCTTCTCAAAGATAAGGTCTCATGCATGTTATTATGCTGTTGATGGGGACATTGTGAAAGAAATGGAGGTGCTTCAATGCATGGCTTGATACTTGCAGTTGTGGTTGTTGTTATGGATGCTAACTAAAAGCATATAAAAGTGCTCTCATTCTTAAGTAATATTTGCTCTTTAAATCTTCTCATGAATGCATGTCTTCTGAACTACAATTTTTTAGTTCTTCCATAGTGATTTCTGATGGATGCCATAATATATGTATCATTCCATCTCTAGCAATAAACTATGAGGACAAAAAGAATGAATAATGTCTGATGGAGAATAAAATCTTTCACACCTATTTTACTTTGGCAAGCTCTTCAAATGACCAACTTCTCAAATGCAATTTTAACCAATACATCATATTTTCCTTTTTTTTTCTATCTATCTTCTGTAATTTAGGCATTGATGTATTTTTTTTTGTCCAAAAGGACTGACTGTTTCCCCATTTTTGTACAAGGAAACTTGTTCTAGTATAAACATACAAGTAGTTCTCATGCACCTACATATCTCTATAAATACTCATGAATTATTAGTGTTTGATATTGATGCTACATAAATTGATCTGATAATTATAATGCAAATTATTCATATATATTGTCATTTAGCCAACATTAATTAGGTAGTCTTCTGTCAAAATTTGTTTACATAAATCAGGCTATAAAAGGAAGGCTTTTGTACTCAGTTGCAATGGTCAGTTTATTAAGCTAGTTTGATTCACAACACTTATAAATTTTTTTTTACGCCGATTATTTTCTTCACCAACACATTCTTAATACTCTTTGGAAATTTAGAAATGTTTTTTATTCAACCCTAGAAAAGGTTATATTACCTATATTGTCCTTTGAGAAAGATAACATCCTATATAACCTTTTAGTGTTAAAGTCATTTAATGAGGATTATTATTATTATTATTTACAAATGATAGGTGTTGAGGATGAGATCTGATCCTTACACCTTATAATTATAATGGAAGTCTTAGCCAGCTAAGATAGTTAACATCCTTAACAAGGATTCAAATTATCTAACTCACTGGTAATGTTAGTATTACAAATAGGTGAATTCTAAGATTTGCATGAGTATATAGAGGAATTTTATTTTCAGAGGAATATGTAAGATGTGATGATAATTTTCAAGGATACACTACAAAAATAACCTGCATAGATTTTAAGTAATATTTATAATTTAACAGTACTTTTAGGATAGACCTCAAAAATAACCTGCATAGTTCATGTTCTTAATTTCTCTAATATGAGTAAATACTTTTAGGATAGGCCTCAGGTTCCTTATGGATCATCATTCTCTTTTTATCTTTGTGATTCTTCTTGTGTTTCTTCATAAAAGATGATTCAACAAATACTGTGTTGGTGGTGCTTGTGAATGTTGAAATGTTTGTGTGTCAGTTCTGCAGTCAATCAGCAACTTTAGTGTAGACTCCAATCTTACAGAGACTATTCCACCAGGATCTTTTGCTTGTCTCACTAGAACAGAGATGTGTAGTTTTCTTGTTTTGTAATAGAATTCTTCTTCCTCTAATTTAAAATTCGGTAGGGAACATTACAGCTGTTCCCTACAAACCTTCATTTATATTACTTCTGGTGGAAGAACTCATTGTCTTGTTCAAGACAGGCAGGATTCTTGCAACACTTAACCCAACTGGCACAAATCTATCAGAAATTAACTTTGATCTCATGCAACGAAAAGGTAACTGTTTTATTTTCCTTTTTAAAATAGTAATTAATTTCTTTTGCTCCTATAAATAGATGCTGATGGATGAGATGTTAGCACTGAAGATTTGAAGTAATTATCCTCATGTTTTATTCAAGGTGTTAAGGAAGACAGTGATAATTATGCTCTCAGCCCCAACAGTGGACATGTTTCTTATCTCCTCCTTCACACAAAAAACAGGTTCTTTCTTCATGTAAACATCCATTTTATTACTGAGTTTGATCATTCATGATCTCTGATGAATGAGGCTATTATTTTTCCTTCAAAATGTATAGGTAGATAGGAATAGTTTTTCTTCCGTTGAATGTTGGGGTTTGGTGTATTACTATTGACGAAGCAACAATTGCCATTGAAGAAGAAGAAAGAAGAAGAAGAAGAAGAAGAAGAGAGAGAAAGAAAAGGTACTGCATGACAGCAAGCAATGGAAACGATGTTTGATGAGATTTGAGGAGGCAAATAAGAGAAGAAACATGGTGCATGCTTCCGGTTGTTGGCCAGTCTCCTCAAGGAAAACGACGACTCGCCGCGACTCTCGCCGAGTTGCCGGTGCATGGCAGGCACATGGGAATCGCAGTGCCACACACTCTCTCTCTCTGTGTCACTGTGCATGGAAAGGCCAAACAGCATAAGGCTTCATTTAATACTAGAATTCTTACTATGATTATAATTTAGCTATATGGTTAATATTTACTGTCAATCCAACTTCAACCCACTTAGTCTAATCAGTGACATTAATAATATGAACTAAAATAAATTAAAATACTTTTTATTTCTTAAAATTCAAATATCAAAGTAATCTCGTCGGAAATGCTACTGATATGATTTTTATCTTTAAGATAAGACAACATTGAATAAATCTGTTTGATTATACAACATGAATAAACTATACATTGGAAATGTCTAAAACTAAAAATATGATACCATATTTATTAATTGTATATTTGATGAAAGATTAAATAGAGTGAGGATGAGAGTTATTGGTCCATATATTTAGAGCTGAGTCCACGTTGAAGTCAATTTATTATGCCTGCATGTAGACACAGGACACTTGCCATGTATAGTAAATATGTAGGTGAACTTCCCTTCTCCCCCTAATGATGATTCCCACAACACAACTAGCCAGCTTGGTGGAGCTCATCATCAGTGACTGCCTCCATTTTGTGTGTACCTTCTTACGGTCTCTCTCTTTTTCTCTACCATGTATGTCGCTTTTCCACCGTCCCTTTCCTTCTTTTCCTGCCCTGAGGCAAGTGGAGGCCTGAATTCTGCACTGCGTCAAGCGTCCTTTGTCTTGTGGGGATTTCACATCATGCTGTAATTAATCGAGAGGGTACGGACGAGCATGAGATGCTCCACACGCTGTTCTCCTCGCCAAGATGTCATGATTGGATTCAATCTTTCACGCCCAACAAAACCTCGCTGCAGTTTCAGCGCTGTGTGACGATGTCCTTTTCTTCTTATTCTTAGCTACGCATGTGGTAATGTCAGCGCCTGTCCTCCACCAATGCCTTCTCTTTCAACCTGCAGTAAGTGGGCCAATCATGAGAGCTGATCCCAACAGGGTTTGGGATGATGTGATTGATTGTGAAGAGCCTCATCAAGTTCTTTATTATTATTATTATTATATATATATATTATACATATAGAGATGAAAATAACAAAATGAACTAATAAAGATAGATGATAAGAAAATATGTATATATGAAGTGAAGATTAAAGAAAAGAAAAAGAAAAGTCTGACTATGCTAATGATTAAAAGTCCGGTGAAATATTTTGGATTGGACCTATAAAAAATAACCCAAGTCTTTGGATGTGAATTGATATCCAATCACATAAATATTAACCCTCAATATTCAATATTTTGAATCATACTGCAGCTATAGATGAGCATACTGCATCTCTGGTGAGTTATCATGTAGACAAGTATGAGGATATATTCCTGCAGCAACAAATTTCAGCACCATTGAATCCTTGATGTTGTAAATTATCATTACATACTGCATCTCTCATGAGTTATCATGTAGACATGTATGAGGATATATTCCTGCAGCAAATCTGTTGAGTTATCATGCATCAACAAACAAGACATATTCTTGCAACCACTCTACAGAATCAAAAAGATTCCTTACTGCAATAGATTAGATAGATGTCTTCTGTTGATGTCTCACAATGGTGGGGTTCCTAGATATTATGGCAGGAGAAGTTGAACAGTGTTTCTGGGTAGAAGAACTGTTTGAGTGCAGACAACTCTGGCTTTATGAACAGTGTAAACAACTCCATTTTCATCCATCCTGACCATGCCCTGTTGCTGCTGCTGCTGTCTCCTCCCATTCCCTCAAATCTTTTCACCTTTTTATCTATTCAAATCAGAAGTGATCTCTACTTCACTACTAACTCTTCCCTCCTCAAGATTTTTTACTTTAATAATTGGACTATCAGATGGTGGGGTGGGGCATTGCACATGATGCTCACATACATGCTGAGCTTAAAATTATTGTTGGAAAGAGCTCAGATCCCTAGAACTAGTAGCTTACACAAATCTCCATCAAAAAGGCAGGCCTATGGTACTATAAAGTTCAAGCTTATGATGTGTTTTGCTGTTTGGGTGAATGATTCCATTAGTTTAGCTTTCTCCCACTTCAAGTTACTTTATCGATGTTCAAGCCATTTGATATGCTCTGTACATGCTCAACAGTGATACTAGTAACTTCAGAGTTCAAGCTTCTGATGTGGAAGAATGTTATTTGTTTTTCTTTTTTCTGCTAGGATGAGTATAAAATCATGTTCATCTTAGGGTACACATAGTTTCACTTAAATATGTAAAGATGAGTGAAAAATATCTGCAAAATTTTGTTGGTGGTCAGGATTGGGAAGATAATTACTTGAATGTCATAGAAAATTAATGCAGCTCAATTTGTGTTGTTTGCACTTGCTACTCTTTGCAGCATGAGGATCATACAACACCACTTGCAATCTCAAGATAGTAGAAACATCACTGGCCCTACCAACACATTTGGAGAACTAAGAAATAGGAAAGTAAAAGGCATGGCAGGACCAGATTGTCATCTGAGTGGAGTGACAGCCAAAAGAAAGTTGCAGCAAAGAAAACATCGAAGTTTAAGGACCATTTGGTTGTCATCCACCAAAAAATCTTCCTGGAAAAAGATGTCAGTTAAGCACTCATTTTCATCAGGGATACAATGCAATGAATTTAGTATGTTTATATATATATGTCATAAATTACATGGCTGAAGGATAGCTTCTACTGCAATAATCCTTTTTCTTAGTTTTTCTAACATTAACAAAGACCAGCATTTGGAGCAATAAAATAATCCTACATTTTATTGTTTGTTATGGAGAACTAAGTATTATGAATCTTAAAAAGTGATTTTTCTTGAGGAAAAACTGAAATCAAAAGTGAAGCTTTTCATTAAGCTCCATGATCAAAGAGAACTCTTCTACACCATGCACTTTAATGTGATTGTAACAAGGTCAAACTCTAGTTAAAGGATACATACAGTATGTTAGTTTTACCAATAGCTATCAGAATTCCTCAAGAAATCTTTGTCAACCCAGCCATTAATGCCTTAGTTAACACCGAATGTAGCTGCATATTAACAATTTGTTTTGCTGAATCTGGCAACAGGTTTTTGCATCAGAAGGCACTTCAAGTTTATGCAGGACCATGCTGTCAAACTGGGGACTATGCGTCAATCCATGTTTGGCTGGTGAACAGCATCACCATATGTTTGCTAGATCAAGCAGAGATACTTAGAAGCTATGATTTAAAAGTTCAAACTACTATATTATTATTGGAGGATCTGTTGGCAATGGCTACACTCCCTTGATGTCAGATCAGAGTCAAATTTAGTAGACTGTTTTGTAGCATGTTTCAATTCTTTAATGGTTAAGTTTTCATCATAGGGGTAAACTCAATCATTAAGGAACATCTGAAGAACATCAATCTATCTTGGTAAAAAGATGTCATAAAAATTATCAACAGTTACAGACGTCAACGAAAGAATCAGAACACATTTTTGTTTTACAGATTCAGAAACATGTCTCAGATGGTTTTTTATTTTTCTTGAAAAAAATTGATTTTTTTTCTTGTGTTGTTGAATACGACGTAAAATTATGGACAAAATATATATATAAAAGAAATGTAAATAAATCCCAATTGCAAACTTCACGAAAATTTAAGCATGTCTTCAATTTTCAAGAAGCAGAGGAAGGCATGAAATTCTCACTGTACATTGCATCCAGATAAGTGCAATGAAACAAAAATGACACATACCCCATGGCAAAAATAAGACTCATCAATCTGCAATTTCTGAGCGAATTAAGTCATGAAACTACCGATGAAAGAGCTATCCGTTTCACACAAATGATCCATAACATAGTTTACATGAAATGATGCATATCAAGTATCTCGGAAGAACTTTACATAATTCAAGCGTTTGGAAAAAATTATTATAGCAAAATAATTCTTTTTGCCGTATCAAAATGGTTCCTCGTCAAAATACCAACTTATAACTAAATACAAATATTAATCAGAGCAATATAAATAGTAGAACAATAAATCAATTACAAAATGAGATATTAAATTTTTTACGTAAAAAACCCAATGCGAAAAAAATTAATGGACCGTAGTCCACTTCAAACTTTTACTATCACTAATAATGATAATAGGTTTACAATAAGTCTTCTCTAGAAGAATCAGAGGATCATAATAACATCAAAAATATATATCTTGGCTCAACAATAATATATCATCATCACAGATAAATTTCATGAAAGAAAAATTTTAGGTCTCACCAAGTGAGTATAGTAGAAAAGAATCTTAGAGAGGATAAACTACATATTGATATAATTAAAATTATAGAGCTTATTATAAGAATTCTTCATATAAAATTTGGATTAAAACCGACGAAGTTTAGCCGCTTAATCATCTAGTAAAAATCCCAAAATCTTAAATTTCTCTCTCCTCTTGTCTCTTTGTTTCGTTTCTTTGCATCATCATTACACGACACATTCCCGGCCCTGCATGTCTGTTTTATTTTTTTATTTTTAATAAATCATATTTGGGCTCAATACCCAAATTAATCAGTCCAAGCTCACATATGGGTTAGATCCAGTAATTCTTCCCCTCCAGATGATATGGTGGGTTATAGTAAACCCGCTCTTCGCATACATGCTTCAAGCTTCTCCCTAGGTAAAGACTTTATCAACATGTTTGATCCATTCTGCATCTTTTCCAAGTATAATTTTTTTTATCTTAAGCACATCATGAATCTAGTGATATCTTACATCAATATACTTAGATCTTGAATGATATATTGAATTCTTGGAGAGGTGAATGACACTCTGACTATCATAGTAAATAGTATATCCTTCCTATTTCAAGCCTAATTCTAATATAAACTTTTTGATCAATAAAGTTTCTTTGGAGGCTTTAGTAATTACTATGTATTATGCTTTTGTTATTGATAGAGCAAAATAATTCTATAACTTAGACTGCCAAGAGACTACTCCCCTTGCAAACATCATCAAAAACCTCGAAGTGGAGTTTTTGGAATTAGTATCACCTGCCATGTCTGCATCTGTGTACCCCTCTATCATAGGTTTACCACTACCAAAATATAAACACAACCTAAAAGTATCTCTTAGATATTTTAATATCCATTTCACTGTTGCCCAATGTTCCTTATTAGGATTAGAGAGAAATTGGTTGACAACTCCAACTGCATGAGTTATATCTGGCCTAGTACAAACTATAGCATGCATCAAACTACCCATCACAAATGAATAAGGCACTCTAGATATTTCTTTTTTTCTTTCTCACTTATAGGACATTGTTTCGAATTAAGTTTAAAATGACCTACGAACAAATTGCTTTGGCTTTACTCATATTGAATTTTTCAAGAACTCTTTTAATATAGGTTTTCTAAAATAGCCAAATCATTGATTTCTTCCTATCATGAATAATCTGCTAGTCATAGTGCCCTTCAAACCAATCACGTAAGTGATGCACATGTGACGTGACAAGTAGTCTTTTTGCTTATTATTATTATGACATTCTTTCACTTTATATTGCTTATTGTATAAATATATTGTGATGTCCGTGTATTTGTATAATGGGAATTGGATTGTGATGAGATTACGATAATAAGATTGATTTATATTTAAACACAAACACTAAATAATCCTGGTCATAGGTTACTCGAGAAGAATATCGAGATAACCAAACAAACTGGTGTATTGTATACTTGTCCATATAATGGAGGCAGTTGGTCTCATAGCTGCTCGTGTGGGGATACTAGGGCTATAGTGCAGGTGCTCATTGGAGAATGAGTTCACTGATTGATCCACCCACAGAATGTTGGATGATTAATGATACCTTATTATCATATAACGATTCTATTATCCTAGTGATATACTTGGTCCTTAGACTTGAGATACCAAGGATATTCTGTATGAGTACTCCACCCTTTAATACCAGACTTATAGGTTTAGAAGTTTCAGATCTAGCACAACTGGTCATCGGGAGTGATAGTCAACCTTACGAGGTCTATTAAGTATTGATAGAGGATCATCCGCTCTCAATGTCATGAGAGGAATATTTCATGTGTTCTTGCTCAAATAAATCCCTAGCTTACATGGGTCATTCGAATTGAGAGAAAAAGAACTCTCTAGGAGAATCCGATTAAAGTGAGACTCGAGTAGAAATCATATGGGTCAGACAGCACCATACCCGGTTTATGATCTTTAGGATATTAGATAGATGAAAGACTATAGATACATAGTAACTAAGGATAAATATGTCCAAATAATTGGATTCCCCTATATTATCTAAAAGTTGCGACGTAGTGGCATAGTATGTTCGTAGTCGATGAGTTGAGTGAATTATTATGAAGATAATAATTCACTGAGCTATAAGAAGTTCTGACAAGTATAACTCATGGCCAACTCGATATTGGGCCTAAAGAGTCATATACATATGGTAGGTGTTGTGATGCTTAGAGGTTTGGATATGAGATATCTGTCAGACCCCCTATCTTATTGGATATCCAATAAATCCCTGAATTATTGGATCCTATGGATGAAATCTACTAAGAGCCAATGAGATATTATTGGATAGAGATCCACTAATCTAAGTGGCTTGGGTAGTTGGATGAAGATCTAGTATCCAATAAGGCATAATCCATTAGGGTTAAGTTGATAGGGGATCTTTATAAATAGGAAGGAACCAAAGGTCCATAGGCTAGAGGCTTCTTAGTTGCCACATCCTATTCTCCTCTCCTTTTCTCCTCCTCGGATAGTAGGTGTGGAGATTTAATTAGTGATTTGAGAAGCGTTGTCACATCCTTGCTATGTGGATCATCGCTAGAGAGGAAGGCGCTTGACCTCCTTCATCCTCTTCTATAGATTTGTAAGGATTCATGGATATACGATCTCCCTAGGTAAAACACAACTATCTTATATGTAGATTTAAGTTTCGCGAGTATTTACGTACTAATCTTCGCATGACAATGAACACCTTTCTGAAAAATTTAGTATTTTTATTTTTATTGTTCTTACGCTGCATATGTGATGCCACCCCTAGATTTCCCTACAGAATCTTTATGCCAAGTATTTGTTTCACTGATCCTAAGTCTTTCATGGCAAAATACTTACTTAGCTCTTTTTTAAGCTTCTCAATTTTACCAGCATCATGACCAACAATCAGTATATCATCAACATATAGTAGGAGAATAATGAAATCATCATCTAAAATCTTGTAAATATACAATGATCAAATATGGTTCTATTGTACCCTTGACTTATCATAAAGGAATCAAATTTATTATATCACTGTTTGGTACTTGTTTAAGTCTATATAAGCTTTTTCTAAGCTTATACACTAGATTTTCTTTTCCCTTGACTTTAAAACATTCTGGTTGCTTCATATAAATTTTTTCTTTTAAGTTACCATAAAGAAATGTAGTTTTTACACTAGTTGTGTCTTGTATCTTTGTTGTGAGCTATTATTTTCGATCTTTAATTTATAAACTGATTTATTCTTGAGAGCTTTCTTCCCTTTAGGCAACTTTACTAATTTATAATCTTATCTCTTCTTATATGGCTTTAGCCTACTTATTCTTGTACTCATGTAGAATAGTTTCTTGGTATGTTTTTAGCTCTTTCCTGTCAATAAGCATAATATACTCATATGGAGGATATCTAGTAGATGGTTGTCACTCTCATGTGGATATTCTCAATGGAATCTCGATTGGTGGTGGAGGTGCTTATTCAAATTATTCAATTGGTTCAACATTATCACTAATATTCTCACCACAGTCTTCTTATTCATCTCCACTATAATCATCATGAACTATAGGTGGAGGGACTAAACCCAAACTCTAAGGAATATAAACAAAGGTTTTTGGCTTCTCAATATTATCACCATCATCAAACAATTGGTCTTCAAGAAACACAACATCTTTGCTTTTAATAATCTTCTTATTCACTAGATCTCATAATTTATACCCAAACTCTTCATGATCATACCCTAGTATCAAGCTTGGACCTCTCATCTTTGGGAATATAAATAAATATTTTGCATCCAAAGACTCTTAAATGATCATAAGATATATTTTTTCTCTTCCATACTCTTTTTGGAACATCACCTTTTAGAGAAACTGATGAAGAAATATTTATTAGGTCAATTGTAGTTCTCATAGCCTCTCCCAAATGACTTAGGTAACTTGACATGGGAAAACATATACCTAATCCTTTCTTCAATGGTTCTGTTCATCATTTATGCCATATCGTTTTGCTGAGGAGTTTTAGGAACTATTTTCTTAAGCTTGATACCATGAAACCTGTAATAATTCTCAAAAGGACCCCTATACTCACCACTATTATATGCTTGAAGACACTTTAGTTTTCTACTAGTTTCTCTTTTAACAATAACATGAAACTCTTTGAAAATATTGAATACCTGGTCTTTAGATTTCAAAGTAAAAGCCTAAACTTTTCTAGAATTGTCATTGATGAAAGTAATAAAATAAAGAGCACCTCAAAGAGTTATAGTTTGCATAGTATAGACATTAGTGTAAATTAAATCAATAACATTTGATCTTTTAGATGACAGATAAGTATGAAAGATAACTCTATGTATTTTTTCAACTAAGCAATGATCACAAGATTTAAGAAATGTACATTGCAACTCCGATAAGAACTACTTTCTAGTAAGAGTTTGAAGTCTCTTCTCGTTGATATGATCAAGTCTCTTATACCAAAGATCTATGCTTTCACCCTTTTGAATTGCATTAATTTCTCTTTTATGTGGCTTAGCTTCCATGATATAGAAAGAGTTTAGCTTCTTTCCTCTCATCATAATTAAAGAACATTTAGTGAGCTTCCATTTGCTTTGACCAGAATAGTATGTAAATCTCTCATCATCAAGTCTACTTATATATATCAAGTTAAGATGAATATCTGAAATATGTCTAACATCTTTGAGTATCAATTTGCTCATAGTACTAGTCTCTAAGCAAATATCTCTAATACTTACAATATTATATGTATCACTGTTTCCTATTCTGACATTGTCAAAATCACCAACTGCGTAAGATTTAAAAAAATCACCATAAGAAGTAATATGAAATGAAACACCAAATTCAATTATCTAGTTACTGTCTTAAGTTGTAAGATTGACACATCCATCATCACAAACAATAACGATATCACATTTAACAGTAATTATATTGGTATCTTTCTCATTTTTCTTCAATATTAGATTTCTATTATGACTTCTTTCTTATCTTTTTTATTTTTTAATAACAAGTGCACCAGAAAAAGAGTCTCCATATTCTTTCTTTCTAGTATCTTTATTTAACAAACTATCTTTAACCATGTTTATAGTTAGAGTTACAAATTATCACTATATATATTTCTTAACTTTCCGATAAGGAACTGAGAAGCAACAATCCTTGTATCTCATCATTTATATTCATTTCATAGTAACCAGCTTATTTGCAAGACTTTGAAATAGACTTATGTGTTAAATAATGTTACTACCATCGTTATACTTTAAATTGATAAACCTTCTAATGAGAGAAATTTTATTTCCCATTATCTTTTTCGCAAAGAGATTTTTTAACTTTTGCTAATCAATATCAGCTCTAGTTTTATCAGAAATATACTCATGCAAATTTATATTTATCCATCTTCTAATATAGGTAATAGTTTTTCTATGTTGAACATCTCATTCCTCATCTTCCATGGTAGAAGGTTTGTCTTTAACTTTGATGAGCTTATATAAATATTTGCAATAGAGTAAATCTTCCATCATATGCCTCCAAGTAGAATAATTTGATGAGTTCAATTTAATCATATTATCTGACTATTTTATTTCAATCACACAAGAAAAACTAGCACCAAACAACCTGAAGCTCTGAAACCACTTATTGGGAAAACTATTATAATAGAATAATTCTTTTCCCTCTTTATGTATCAAAATGGGTTTCTCATCAAAATACCAACTTATTACCAAATGTAAATATTAACCAAAAAAGTATAAACAGTAGAACAATAAATCAATCACAAAGTGAGACACCGAATTTTTTACGTGAAAATCCCAATACGGAAAAAACCATAGGACCGTAGTCGATTTTAAACTTCTATTATCTTCTTCAGAATAATCAGATGATTATAATAACATCAAGAATATATATCTTGGCTCAATAATAATATATTATCATCACCATAGATGAATTTTATGAAAAAAAAATTTTAAATCTTATCAAATGGGTATAATAGAAAAGTATCTTACAGAGGATAAACTACATATCGATACTATTAAGATTGTAGAGTTTATTGGAAAAATTATTCAAATAAAATTTGGGCTAAAATCAATGAAATTTAGCCACTTGATCATCTCATAAAAATCTTAAAATCTTAATTTTTTATTTCCTCTTGTTTCTTTTCTTAATACAGTAACCGTTTGCTGCATGGACACTGAGCATGTTTTTTTTTTAATAAATTAAATTTGGGCTCAAATCGATCAGTCCAAGTCTGAAAGATTAAAACCATCATATGAAGAGACAATGGGAAACTAGAAAAATATTATTACAAATAGAGTAGACAGTTTCCATTATGAAAAGATGCAATCAGATCCTCAAGAAACACTTTCACATAATTTGGATGTCTTAAAGTGTGAGAAAGTTACAGGTTAAGTGGCTAGATGCATTAGAAATCAAGTTTAGTATGAGTTAAACTATGTTTAGATTTAGACTTTTGTTTTCTGATACTTCAGCAGCATATTTCAGAATTAATCAGTCCAAATGATTCAATTAAATTATGTTAGCATGAAAAAGCGTGGTCAACAATCTAAGAGCTAATAGATAATTTCCTATTGCCTGATGACATACGAACTCAAAACCATTGATCAAATCAGCAACAATCTCAAATGAAAAAAAGATCATATGTCCTCTTAGATTGAGAAAAAAAGAGCATATGAATACAGATAAAATATAATTCATGACCTACACCTTGAGAAATATTTGATGTTCTGATGTGCTTTGTTGCTCAATTGTAAGCTTGACTACATTGTTTGCAGTGAAGTTTCTTCCAAATATTTCCACAAGCAAGACCATATGATATCCTTTACTCATCAACATCTCACAAATAATTGGATTTAGATGTTGCATTTTGCATGATCCACTGAATCCACATCCTCATCATCATGATCTATCCAACTTTCCCCCACTCTTAGCGCAGTACCTTTTGACTAAATCACATAGATAAATTATATATAAAACTATCCAAACAAGTTCATTTTTTTTTGTATATATTCATCTAAAAGAAATAGTATAAATTATAATTCTATGCATGAGCAGGATGAATATTGACCAGAAAGCAAATAAAAAACTAGATCGGATGGATTCCTGTCAAATGTAAGTACAAGAAAACATTGGCTTGAACTAATAAGTGATTATGATTTGGCCACATGAATCATGATCTCCTGCATAATTTGTCTCCAAAAACCATATTTCTTTTCGCTTGCAATGTTTTCTTCATGCGAATAAAATGATTTCCATCTACTTCTACTTCATTATGCAGACATTCACGCATTCATGCATGGCTTTGTAGAGCTTGAGTTGGCTCACGGAGAGACCAAATAACATTGCACCCTATTTTAATCTCTTTTCTTTCCTTAACTATAAAATATGTGCACCTTTAGTTAGATTATGTGATACTATCTAATTAAATAAAATATATTATAAATCTGATTATATTCTAAATATAGTTATGTACTAATAGAAAAAGAGTCTAATTATGGTAGAATTCCTTAAGAAATTGAACCTTGATGGAAAAAACACTACTAATTACCATCTAGACCTTTTGCTCTCACTTATAAAAAGATATAACCTCCTAGAGACGAAACATCAGTTATTAAGCAATCTCCCTTATACTCTAATATATCATTGATAATGGTCCTATAAAGGACAGAAAGAGAGATAGAAGACAAGTCTAGTTTTTCTAATAGATTGGTATCGCTATAGCTTTCGGATCTAATGATAATATGCTTGTCGATCAGATAAAAGCCTTCTAAATGATATCGAAAGTTATGCATCATAAATCTTGATATATTGTTATTTGATTTCGATTCATGCATTAAAGTTTTTCATATAATAATAGCATAATTACATATTTTATGCTTATAATTTATATATTTTAAAATTAAGTATCTTAGATCTATTTATTAGCACTATTCACTCATAAAAAGGAGTTATTTAATTTTGATTTATGATGTTTGAATGATCCATCTATGTTGTCGATCTACTTTCTTATTTCGTCCATCCTATAACCTATTTGCGATACAAGGTTTCTTATGTTTGATCAACAAATAACTGTTAATAACTTGTTATCAATTATTATTATTAAGGGTGGCAATATTCGGTGTCACTAGCCCAATCATAGGTAGCGGTTGTATATAAGTATTACTATATGCAGCGGAAGCATCATGGGGTGCGACAACTGGTGGCTGTCATTGTTGAATCTCGTATTTTGATGGGGAAACCAATTGATAATTGTTTATGATTTAATCAACGTTTTGAGTGACGCAAGATGCTTTGATCAAGATGAGACAATTAAAGCAGGAAAATCATGTTGTGCCAGAGGAACATGTCAGAAGATTAGATGTCGGGCCGGTGGATCGGTCGATGAATCGACAGAAGGTTTCGGGCCGTGGATTCGAGCATCAGGCCAAGAAGAGTAGACATTGCACCAAGGATATCAGAGTTGCGGAGTGAACTGGCCAATTGGGCAATAGGCCGCAGGAGAGGACGATGCGTCGAAGAATCGGACGAAGCGTCGAGGGACCAATGACATACCGAACAACTTGATTAATGCTTAGTATTAATTGTCTAGATCGAAGTGTGTTTTCCATGCGCAGGATTAACTATGATGGAAGTAAGACATGCAGTATGAGTTACGTCAGAGTCAAGACTATGATCACGTTGGGGGTTCGAGAGTTCGACGGAAGTCCGGACGGTCGTTGGAGGTTCTGTGGGAACAAATCCGAGAAGTCGAGGAGCTTGCCAAAGAAGATCGTCGGAACTCGCCAAGTGGATCATCGCAAGTCCAGGAGTTTGCTGGAAGTCCGCCAGAGCATCGCCGAGGGTTCGTCGGATGTTCGCCGGAAGTTGGCACCGCTTGGGTCAGCAATGGCATCGCTTGGGTCAGCAATGGCATCGCTTGGGAGCTCAGTCTCCTAGGAAAGCTAGGCGGTGGCACCGCTTGGGTCAGCAATGGCATCGCTTGGGAGCTCAGTCTCCTAGGAAAGCTAGGCGGTGGCACCGCTTGGGTCAGCAATGGCATCGCTTGGGAGCTCAGTCTCCTAGGAAAGCTAGGCGGTGGCACCGCTTGGGTCAGCAATGGCATCGCTTGGGAGCTCAGTCTCCTAGGAAAGCTAGGCGGTGGCACCGCTTGGGTCAGCAATGGCATCGCTTGGGAGCTCAGTCTCCTAGGAAAGCTAGGCGGTGGCACCGCTTGGGTCAGCAATGGCATCGCTTGGGAGCTCAGTCTCCTAGGAAAGCTAGGCGGTGGCACCGCTTGGGTCAGCAATGGCATCGCTTGGGAGCTCAGTCTCCTAGGAAAGCTAGGCGGTGGCACCGCTTGGGTCAGCAATGGCATCGCTTGGGAGCTCAGTCTCCTAGGAAAGCTAGGCGGTGGCACCGCTTGGGTCAGCAATGGCATCGCTTGGGAGCTCAGTCTCCTAGGAAAGCTAGGCGGTGGCACCGCTTGGGTCAGCAATGGCATCGCTTGGGAGCTCAGTCTCCTAGGAAAGCTAGGCGGTGGCACCGCTTGGGTCAGCAATGGCATCGCTTGGGAGCTCAGTCTCCTAGGAAAGCTAGGCGGTGGCACCGCTTGGGTCAGCAATGGCATCGCTTGGGAGCTCAGTCTCCTAGGAAAGCTAGGCGGTGGCACCGCTTGGGTCAGCAATGGCATCGCTTGGGAGCTCAGTCTCCTAGGAAAGCTAGGCGGTGGCACCGCTTGGGTCAGCAATGGCATCGCTTGGGAGCTCAGTCTCCTAGGAAAGCTAGGCGGTGGCACCGCTTGGGTCAGCAATGGCATCGCTTGGGAGCTCAGTCTCCTAGGAAAGCTAGGCGGTGGCACCGCTTGGGTCAGCAATGGCATCGCTTGGGTCAGCAATGGCATCGCTTGGGAGCTCAGTCTCCTAGGAAGCTAGGCGGTGGCACCGCCTAGGCTCGGTCTCCGAGTGAGGCTGGGCGTTGGTACCGCCCCTGTCAGCGATGGGACCGCCTGAGCTCGATCTCCAGCTCTATCAGGCGGTAGTACCGCCCAGTTATGGTTGTAGTACTGCCAGGGCCTTGGAATTCCGAGAAATGACATTTTTGAGCTCCAAATTCAAACCAATTTGGGGCCTATATAAACCCCACCCTTTCATGCATGAAAGGGCACCGAAACTTAGCATTTATTCTGAGATTTTGAGAGCTTAAAAGTGTTGTAAAAGGCTAGAAGTTCTTCTCCCTCTTTTCGTCTAAGTTTTGATCATTCAAGAGAGGAATGAAAAATCTATAAGAGTTGTCTCCTAAGCCCGTCAAAAGGAGTAAAGCTGTAAAAGGGTAGTTGGCCTTCGTCTATTGAAGGAAGGCCTCTAGTGGACGTCGGTGACCTCGTCGGAGGAGGAAGCCAAAAGTGGATGTTGGTCAAGATTGACCGAACCACTCTAAATCTCGGTTTGCATTTACATTCTGCTCTCTATCTTAAACTGCAAACTGCCTTCATTACTTTACTTCAACTCTACTTATGCTTAATCTTAAGTTGAAGTACTTTCCGAATCGGCTTTCGCATCGAAATCATTTTTTTTTCATATGAACGTCGTTTTAAACCATCGTTATCTTACCGCCCCCCCCTCTTAGTGTCGACCTTTGACTCTCGATCCTAACAGTCATATGCATAGCTACATATATGTCATAGACTTCTAGGGACTGGCTTGCCTTGGTCATAAGTGGCTATAATAGTATCACTACCTATGAAGACTACAACACTGCCTTTGACCGACGATTGCAGTAATGCCATTGCAATGATGTTTGTTGGCCATAGCCAACATCAACTAGACACCAAAGGCTATAATTTCCAATGGCTACGTGACATACAAGAATAGCCATGATGACCAATGGGGTAGCTTGGACGACATATGAGCATAGCTGAACACCGCAACGATTGTGTGGGGTTGTCGGTCCATGTGTGTGCATAGCCACGTGTTGGAATGATGATCAACGATGCTTCGTCAGCGACACATTGTCACGGACAAACTTCTAAACAGGATGTTTGATGTAATGCTTATGTATGTCTGTATCTTTTGGTATATTCATGCTTTGCACAGCATGTAGAGGGATGGTCGAAGGCTTAATAGTCCCATTTTAGTTGGGTTTGGTGGTCGTTTTAGGCTTGTAAATAAAGGTTGTCATGTGGACACTCGTGAGAGATTTTTGGTCTGTAGTGGATCATTTTACCCCCTTGTTGTGCAACCGTTCTGAGCTTGTAAAGTCTACTTGTAATTTACATTATTTATGAAGTGTTTACGGAGGTGATTGCTTGTGGATCTTGAGTGAGGCGCTTTCTCTAACCCGTTTTCTCTTTTGTAGGTCCTAAGGGACCATGGGAGGTTTCGGGGAGGTTGACCTTTGCGAACGGACACGCAAGGGTGCCTCACGACTTATGCAAAACCAGCTAAGTCCATGATAGATGGTATCAAAGCAGGACAAGCACTCATAAAAAACACTTGGCATGCAAACGTGGGGGACCTAGCAGGGCTGCATTGAGGGTAGCTAGCACGCGTGACCGTTTAGGGGAAAACGGGTATGAAGATGTAGGGAAAAGGAGCCACTCAGAGGAGCGAGCATATAAGATTGGCATTCAAAGAAATGACCAACCCCTTCGTGTAAGAGGCACCATGAGGACAAGCAAGCTGGGAAAAATGTGTAGCGCACAAAAGTTGGGATGGTTGAGTTTGAGCTACGGCTCAACGTTGGCGACCAAACTTTATGGTGCTCAAGGCAAGCAAGGAGCTTGATAAAGGATGAGACCATGTAAGTTGGAATGAGTTGTTCAGCAATCGAAAGAGTTGTACAAAGCTCATAGAGGTGAGGAGAATTGCTAACTCAAATAATTCAGTACTCATGCAAAGGCTTGTATATGAACGATGGAGTGTTCATGGCCATCCCAAGGTGACCGAAACTCGATGCCATGGAGCTTTGAAACTTTCTCTTTAGCATGTGAAGGATACGTCCGTAGGAGGCTGAAGTGTGCAGCGAGTTCAGCATATTGATAGGCCTTGAAGGGTGCAGTGGGGGCTGTATTGACGTGGAGTCGCAATCTAGCAAGTGTGTTTGTGGGAGGCAGAACAATGTACATTTTATTCAGCAAGGCGGAGTAGTCTAAGGGGATGGTGGTCTCTGAAACTTTCAAAGAGAAGGAATCAAAGAGAGAAGTTGCTCTAATGGGACAGATATCCATGAGGGATAAGTCCCAGCTCTCTAGAGGGAGTACCATGTGCAACAGAGCGCACATGTTGAGGAGGAGTACCTTAAAAACAACTTCACAAAGCTCAATGGACTGAGTGACCGACGTGGAGTCATCGCATGATCTCGCTTGAGATAATGTGTTGGGGAATGCATTGTGAGATCAAGTGGGGGAGCGATCCAAAGCAACACAAATGAAAGCACACTTGAAGTCAATATGAAAATCAGACTCAACAAAGGGCTGACCAGTGGAATGGTGGGCGCGAGGGCCACCATCAACTCAATGCAAAACTGAGCGGAGCAACTTGGGTGTAACTTGGCAAAAGTACCTGAGCCGCATGAAGGGAGTCGATATAAGAAGATGGAACATGGAGCGAAGGCACAGAGCTTTCCTTGGGCAGAGATTAAGGACATGAACTCTTGTAGAGGCAAGAGTAGGATTATGTCGTTCCATGGGTCCTTCATACTGATGGAGCGGACTCATCTTGCATGGTGTCAAAGACGAAGGGAGCTTCTGGGCACATGCACTTTATCTCGAAGAAGCATTTGATGGAGGAACTATGGTGACTCAACTTGCAGAGGCGAAGTTGGGTTCAGAAAGCCTTTGCAGGGGGCAAGAGGACGTAGAGGCAAGTACTCTTGTCTTGAAGAATATGCGATAATGCTGCCATTCAAGTTGTCATGAAGGGAGCGGTGCGTAGCGGAGATTGTGCTGGTAGGGGCAAAGGCCCAGGATCCAGACAATAGTGCAAGAATTTCAGCGA
The DNA here is from genome assembly GCA_004837865.1 of Musa balbisiana. NCBI lineage: Eukaryota > Viridiplantae > Streptophyta > Magnoliopsida > Zingiberales > Musaceae > Musa > Musa balbisiana. Next base: position 40,777,119 of record CM017197.1, read on the forward strand.
AGTCGGTGGACTTCGGGAGCTACTAGGTGACAGACTGTTCTAGAGCGGTGCTTCGTCTAGGTGTGACCCGAGAGCAGGTGGACGAAGGTCGACTGCCAAAGGAGCGAACATAATCGAAGGTGGAAGAGGCCCTGCGATGTGTTGGCAAAGACCACACATGAAGGGATCACAATTCGAGTTCATCCTACAAAGATCATAAAACAATGGAGATGTCACTAGGAGGTGACATGATGCAGCGGATCATGGTGGAACAGTTTGTAGCAATGCAATACACACAAATCTAGTCCCATGAGGAACTTTATCATACAAAGGTATGATCAGGAGCTATTGGAAGCTCCACTTCGATGAACAACACGATAGCAAGAAGGGCTATGGATTCAAGGAGTGAAGGCCATGGTACCGCAGAGGTGGGTCTTCCGTGCGTGCATCGAATTTTGCATCAGATGAAAGCCTTAGTCATCAGCATATGGGGGCTGTGTTCCGCCAAGGGAAAAGTTCGAATGCAAATACTAGTGAGTCTCATGAGAGGGACTTGATCATGCAGAGGTATGATCAAAGCAGCCGGAGAGTTAGATTGCTCCAAAGCCCATATTCTCTTAAGGGAGCCCAACAAGTCAAAGGACAAGGTCGAGTAAGCGAACGTTGCTACCAAAGAAGCTAAGGAGGATAGAATCAATGCGAACCCTATAACATGATGGCAGAGGCTATGCATGGAAGTTGTAGTCTGTCTTTCCATCGACCAAAGGAAGCTGCTTGGAGAACGCAAAGGTGTTGAAGCAGGGGGTCGAAAAGGGCGAGGAAGTGACGATGAGTCCAAAGAGACTTAGCTACCCAAAATCAAGCATCAGTTAGAATAGAGGTAGATGCAAAGGAGTGCCACAGAGACATATCTATTGATCGTGAAGAAAAGGGATGCAGATGCGAGGCGACGAATAGTAGGGCCATGGGCATGGCAGCGCCATGGTACTACAGAGGCAAGACTTTCGTGAAAGTCATTGATCCCTTGCTTTCATGGAGGGAGAGCGCTTGGTCATAAAAGGGGCTGAGGAGGTGGAGCATGCAAAGGCAAACTCCAAGTATCGAGACAAGGCTGAAGGGCAGAAGCTGAGGAACTTCGTAAGACCGGTGTCAACGAGCTTCTCATCAAGATAGCCGAAAGTGAAAGACTTTAGGTCATGCAAGAGTGCACAACCAAGGAAAAAAGCAAGTAGTATGCGATGTTGTACCTTTGCTACTCAGTGGAGTAGGCAGCAGGGTTGATAGAGAAGACGGTATAATCCCAAAGGCGACCAAAACTATTAGAGACTTACTCCAAGTTGGAGTGAAAACTTCATGCATTCTAGAAGTTCGGTGGTATTGAGAAGGTGAATCACAGTAGCTAACTCAATGCAAGGAGTGCAAACACTTCAAGTGCTTCAGAAGTGTGAGCAAAGAGCAAGCGAAGGCTAGTAACCAACTCGATGCATGGAGTACAACCCTTGATAAGGCGGGCGAAGTCAAGTAATCATTGCCTTCCCAACTTTTAAGAGAATAGGCGAAATCGTGTACCTCAATTCTCTTATCTATCCAGTAGAGGAGCTCTGCACAGGTTCAAAGACCATTTGAAGATATTAGAAGACAATAGTTGTCAAATCCTTACCAATAGTGATCAGTGCTACTGAGAGTAGATTATCCGCTTTATTTCTCAACAGAATGCCAATCAAAAGTGGAAGTGATGTGAATCTACCTAGAAGTGATAACTAAGTGAAAGAAGAGTTAATGAGCAAATTTTGTAGAGGAAGGACCCCAAACTTCAGAAATTTGCGAGGTAATGCTCGTTAAAACTCCAACAAGCATCCACCCAGTTTAAGCAATATGAGACATTTGAGAGACTAGTGCATAGTAAAGATGGTCTTTTCCTTCATCTGGAGGATCCGTAGGAACCAACAGGGATCGACATAACTCAGCCAACCCCACACTAGAGTCAGAGTCATTGGCGAGTTGAAGCAGCATTGCAGGCCAAAGGTTCGACTACTAAAAAAAAACAATAGCGGAGAGCAGCGAGGAGGCAAGAGGCTCATTGCAGCTGGAGCAGAATATTGAAGACTCAACAAAGGTGAGGAGTTGCAGTGTCAGCAAAGGCTTCGACGAGAACATCGAAGGAATAAGTGGGGAAGAATGTCACGGACAAACTTCTAAACAGGATGTTTAATGTAATGCTTATGTATGTCCGTGTCTTTTGGTATGTTCACGCTTTGCACAACATGTAGTGGGACGACTGAAGGTTTAATAGTCCCATTTTAGTTGGGTTTGGTGGCCATTTTAGGCTTGTAAATAAAGGTTGTATCATGTGGACACTTGTGAGAGATTTTCAGTCTGTAGTAGACCATTTTGCCCCTTTATTATGCAACCATTCTGAGTTTGTAAAGTCTACTTGTAATTTACATTGTTTATGAAGTTTTTACAGAGATAATTGCTTATGGATCTCGAGTGAGGTGCTTTCCTTAACCCGTTTTCTCTTTTGTAGGTCCTAAGGGACCATGGGAGGTTTCGGGGAGGTTGACCTTTGCGGACAGACAAGCAAGGGTGCTGCACGACTTAGGCAAAACCAGCTAAGTCCGTAACAACATAGCCATAGAGGTGTTCCACCAGTAAGGAATCCATGTGCGATGAGAATATCCACACGTGGGTGCGATGGTATGGTGCAGTAGATGGTGAGGTCAGTGGTCAACCACACACGAGAATAGGCATGTGGCCATAAGTGGCGACCACGTCTTGCATAATGGTGATTGAGAAGAGAAGAAAAAAAAAAAATTTTATTTATTAAAATTATAATTTTACACTTATAAATCTTTTAATTCTAATTTATGTCCTTTTGATCATTCTGCCTTTCAAGAATCATATTTTTTCACTATATATTCCAAAATAAAATTATATTTTATCCTTCAAAAATTAAAATTTTTATTTGCATCCTTAATTACAAAGTTATCTAATTTGATTTATTTTGATCAAATATTTTGAATAGATTTGATCTTGGTTATATTTTGTCAACTTGACTAGATTTAGATTTAACTAATCACATTTTGCTCGAATTCGAAAAAGTTAATTTTTTGATTAATTGTTAACTTTGATCAACTTTAATTTTGATTAACTTAATTGGATTGATGTTTAGCAAAATTTTAAGCTTGCCAACTAAATAGAGTTGACTGGTCAAATTTAGGGTTCCATATAAAATTAAAAAATATAAATAATAATTTTTTTATAATATTCTCATATGACATATTGATAAAATTTTGCATGTGATAATTAAATTTTAATTATTATTTTTAGATATTTATTTAGTTATTCACATGTATATATTTAAAACTATGAAATGATACTTATTTTTTATATAAAATATAATTTATATTTTTATCATTATTACATCTATCATATGATTTTTTTATTTTATATTAATTAATATTCATTAATTATTATTATTAATTTATTTCATGAAATTAGATTAAAGGATATTTGATGAATATTATTTGTAACTTATATCTTTAAATTTTATCTGACTTAGTAGCTACCAAAATGGCTTAGGATGATAGACTTATTAGATATAAATTATAACAAATATTTTTTATTTATTAGATATTTTAAATTATCATATTAGTCTTTTAGTCACTAAAATGGCCTATACAAATAATAACTTATAATATTATATTAAACAATTAGTCCTAAATAATATTAAGAAAATAATATTCATAATGACATATATAATTAGGAAATGTAGATAATCCTAAAGGAAAATATACTTCGAATAATTATGTGATGAGATATAATAATATTACTTTGGATATCCTTATTATTTAGGGTTATATACCCAAATGTAGTAGTACTGTTTCGTTAAAATGATATTAGTCATCAATAAATAATTTTGAGTGAATGCTAGATATATCTATATTTCATCGAAATGTGAAATATGGATGTTATTAAATTATTCATCATATTTTGAAAACTCAAAGAATTAATAGTGTTTCATATTTACATTGGTACTTCCTTCCATAAACTCTCATGCTTCTAATGTTTGTATACTCTCTGATTCAAATTATTCAGAATAGTTAGAGTATGTATAGTTCACACCAAGTGTATTATATCTTGTTATAAGGCCTGCAGACTTGACTAATGAAAGCACTATGGAATAAGTTAATAAAACGAGAAGAATCTCATAGGTTTAGTTTAATGTTTGTAAGAATGATAATTATAAATAATATAAAAACTTCATTATCACATACAATTAGCGCACAAGAATATTTGAGGCTATAAAAGATAGATTTAGATCCACTAATAAGTTATTGGTTGGTACATTAGTGAAGAAATTAACTATGATTCAATATGATAAGACTCAAGAGATTCAGGATCACATCCTCAGCTATAGAATCCTTCCTCATACAATTTATTCTTAATTCTCTTCCTTCTTAGTTTAGCCCATTCAAGATTCACTATAATACACATAAAGATAAATAAGACTTATCATACGCTTCAATGAGCTAACTAGTATATGTGTTCAGGAAGAATTAAGATTAAAGGTGAAGCATAAATCACCTAAGTTTATAAATCATATATAAACTCATAAAAAGAAAATATTCATAATAAAGTGCTACTTCTTTAGCAAGAAAGGTTTTGTGAAAAAGGACTATAATGTTTTGGTTCGAAAGGGAAATATATAAGCCTAACCTTTATACATTTTGAATCAAATGTTATAGAAGTCCTTTTCTAATATTTGATAGATTAATTCTAATGCTTCAATTTATGTTGCCAAAATAGAGATTCATTTAACATAAAAACTAAAATAATATAAAATATTTATCATTATAAGGAATTATTTTAAAGATGATTCATTGCCTATACCTAGAGATCATTAATCTGATAGATCTTAGGGATGCATGTTCATACATTCTAGAAATTTAGTTTATTTACCTAGAATTGATGGAATATTATTTTTTTGGTGATTATAAATTTATTATGATTTAAGAAAAGTTTTTGAATCATTGTATAATTGTTTATACAGAATTAAATGTGAATATTAAGTTTGTAATAGTCCTATAATTAAATGTTAGATTAAAACATAGTTTTATTGATGAAAAATCTTATATTTTGTGATATATATGCTTAGGGAATATGTCTAAGGAAAGAGTTAAAATTTAATGAAGAATAATATTTTAAAAGATTTGGACTTCACTAATTTTGATGTATGCATAAATTGTATTAATGGAATGCAAACTAACCATATAAAAAAATATCATAAGAAATAAAAGACTTCTTAAGATTATTCATACTATTATCTATGGATTACTCCATATTTCTTATTTCAATGGAGAAAGGTATTTCAATATATTTATAAATAACTTATAAAGATATGACTATATATATCTAATACATGAAAAGTCTCAGGTTATTAACACTCTTTAGGTATACATGAATGAAATTGAAATATAATTAGATAGAAAGTCAAAATTATCAGATCTAAAATGGGTGATGAATTTTATAATAGATATAATGAGTCTAGTTAGAATCCTAATCCATTTGTTAGATTCTCTAAAATATATATATTGATGCTCAATATGTCTTATCATATGTGCCACAACAGAATGATATTGTTGAAAGATAAAATCATACTTTTATGAATATGATTAAGAGTATGATGAGTTATTCCTATGTACCTAAGTCAATGTGGGGTGAAGCTCTTAAGATAGCTATGTATATCTCTAACAGGGTTTCTAGTAAGTTAGTTTCATTAACTCTATTTGAGTTATGGACTAGTAGAAAACCTAATTTGAGACATCTACATATCTGGGGTTGTCCTACAATAATAAGAGTCTTTAATTCATATAAAAAAATTAGACACAAAAGTTATTTTTGGATATTTTATTGGTTATCTAAAAAAGTTTAAGAGATATAGATTTTATTACCCTAATTATAGTATGAGGATAATAAAATTTGGTAATGTAAGATTATTAAAAAATGATAAAATCAAAATAATTAATGAAGATAAATAATAAAATAATATTAATAAAGTCTGATATGATATTGATGTCATCGCTAATGATCTTATAAAACAACCACAATTAATAGTTTTGAAAAGATTTGAAAGGAAAATAAAACATATCATTTTTGATGATTTTATTATATATCTATAAAAATCATATTATAACATAGGAATCAAAAGGATCTCCTTATCATTTTCACAATCTATGAAAAGTTATGATTTTGAAAAGTGATATGATGTAATGAAAGAAGAGTTCAGATCAATGGACCATAATGCTACTAGTCATAAGTGTCTTACAAACCAATCATATGAGTAATGACATATGTGACATGATATACACTTTTTTTACTTATTATTGTTTTAATATTTTTCTCACTTTATATTATCCATTACATATATATTGTGATGTCCATGGATTTATGTAGCGAAAATCAGATCGTGATGAGATCACAATAATGAGATCGATTCACCATTAAACATAGACACTAAATAATCCCGGTCATAGGTTATTCGAGAGGGATATTGAGATAACCGGATAGATTGGTGTGCTGTATACCCATCAAAAGGTAGTTGGACTTATAGTTATTTATGTGGGGATACTAGGGATACAATACAGGTGCTCATTGGAGAATGAGTTCATTGATTAATCCGCTCACGGAATGCTAGAGGATTGATGATACCTTTTATCAAACAATGATTCCATCATCCTAGTGGTATATTTGGTCCTTAGACTTAAGACACCAATGATGTCCTATATGAGTACTCTACTCTTTGATACTAAACTTGTAGGCTTAGAAGTTTCAGATTTAGTACGGTCGGTCATTGAGAGTTGTAGCCAACCTTACGAGGGTTATTGAGTGTTGATAGAGGATCATCTGCTCTTGGTGTCATGAGAAAAATATCATGTGTTCTTACTCAGGCAAATTCCTAGCCAGAGTCATTCGAATTGAGAAAGAAATAGTTCTTTGGGAGAATCCAATTAGAGCGAGACTCAAGTAAAAACCGTACAGGCTTGACAGGACTATGCTTGGAATATAATCTTTGAGATATTAGATGGATGAGGGACTATAGATATATGGTATAAGGACAGACAGGTCTAATGGATTAGATTCCCCTATATCATTTGGGGAATACAGCATAGTAGCCTAGTATATCCGTAGTCGATAAGTCGAGTGAATTATTATAGAGATAATAATTCATTGAGCCAGAAAGAGTTCTGACAAGTGTAACTTAGGGTCAACTCAATATTAGGCTTAGAGGATCATACACAAATGATAAGTGTTACGACAACTATAGGTTCGAATATGAGATATTCATTGAAGCACATATCTTATTGGATATTCAATAAACCCCTGAATTATTGGATCCTATGGATGAGATCCAATAAGTGTCAATGATAGATTATTAGATAGAGATCTATTAATCTAAGTGGCTTGGATAGTTGGATAGAGATCTAGTACCAAATAAGGTAGGATCCATTAGGGTAAGTTTATATGAACCTCTATAACTAAAAGGAAACAAAAGAGTCATAGGCTAGATCCTTTTAGCTATCATATCCTAGACTCCTCTCTCCCTCTCCTCCATAGCCAACAGCCCTAGTTTGGGGTGTGTGGACAGCAAGAAGGGTCGGCCCCTTCTTGATTGTGTGATACACGTAAAAAGGAGGATTATGTAACGATTTGAGAAGTACTTTCGTAGCCCCTATCATATGGATCACCATAAGAGAGGAGAATAGTTAATCTCTTTCATCCTGTCTTATAGATCTATAGGTTTTTAGGGATATATGATTTCCCTAGGTAACACATCTTTCTTATATGCGTAGTTTTCGGTTTTACGATTTTTTGCATACTAATTTTCGCACAAGAATAAGAAACTATTTTGTATAAAAATTTAGGATTTTTGTTTTTTATCCTTCCATTACACATATGATGCTGCCTTAGGTTTCCTAACAAATGATATATGAGAACTCGTTAAATTTCCTAATGAGTCCTTAAAACAAAATATGATTTAAGAGACAATATTGAATGATATAAAGCCGAACTAGAGGCCAAAAGCTTTTCTAAAAAAGAATGACATCGACTTTAATAAGACATTTTCTTTAGCTTCTAAAAAGGACTCGTTGAGAATTATCATGACATTAATAGTTCATTATAATCTTGAGTTATATCAAATGGATATGAAAATAATATTTTACATTAAGGATTTAGATGAGTAAATCTACATGGAATAACTTAATGAATTTATAGAAAAGAGAAAGAAAAGTTGCGCTTGCAAACTTAAAAAAAATTATTTATAATTTAAAAAAATTAAATAATTATATATATAATTTTATGATACCATTATTTTCTTCAGATTTACAGAAAAATACTATTGATCAGTATATATATCTGAATATCAATAGAAGTCTATTATATTAGTCTTATATATAGATGATATTTTACTTACTAGTAGTGACATTAGTTTATTATATAAAACCAAGATGTTTCCTCATAAAAATTTTTAAAATACTTGATATGAATGAGATAGTCTATATTAATAGTATTGAGATATTTAGGGATATATATTAAGGATTACTAGGATTATCTCAAAAATGATATACTGACTGAGTTCTAGAGAGGTTTAGTATACAACTTTATTTAACTAATAATAGATTTATTACTAGAGGTGAAAGATTCAGTCAAAGTCAGTATCTTAAAAATGACTTAGAAAGGAATCAAATAAAGAATGTTTTTTATGCATGTGTAGTTGAAAGTCTATTATATGCTAAAACCTATACAAAATCATATATTAATTTTGTAGTTGAAATGTTGGGTACATATCTAGAGAAACTCAAGAATGAAACATTGGAAAGTTACAAATAAAGTAACAAGATATTTGCAAAAGACGAAAGATTTTATACTCACATACAAGAAATCAAATAATCCTGAAGTATTTTTAAATGTTGATTTTATAAATTACCTTGATAATAGAAAATCTACTTTATGATATATATATATATATATATATATATATATATATATATATATATATATATATATATATATCAATTGGAGGGATAATTTACAAGAATAATATAATACAAATTACATTATCAATAATAAAAGTTGATTTTGTGGAATGCTTTGGAGCCGCTAATCAAACTTTATAATTATAAAATTTTATCTCATGACTTTATGTAATCAAACTTAATTGTTAATTTATTAAAAATACTTTTGTAATATATCACAATAGTTTTTCTACCTATGAAGATAAGTACTATAATTAGTAGTTCTAAATATTTAATTATATTGATTGCTAATCCATTCATTTAGGTTTTACAATATAGAGTATTTGAAAAAATATGTTATTATGATTGAGATTATAAATAACCTATAAAGGATATGATGATGTATGTAATAGTTGAATATGATAATAGAACTATTACATAGAAGGGATTATTATGGACTATATAAGGATAGACTAATAGTATTATGGTATAAAAAAGAGAATATGACATTGACGACATATAATCACTATGACTCGCATTAGTAATTGGACTTAATGCAGTATTATTATACTTATTAGACTTATTAGCTTATTTTAAAATTTATGGCCATGTATAAAATACTTTTTAAAAATTTTAAAATTAAATTAGGTAAAGTTGTTTTCAAATAAAATTTTATTCTATTTATTTTGATTTTAAATTTTTATTGTATCTTATCAATTAATGGGCTAAGTAAGAGAATATTTGATCATATGACCATATCTAATTATGTAAGATATATTGATATATTATAGATTTGATTGAATTTTGATTACGGTTATCGATAAATAGAAAATAAGTCTAATTATGGTATGATTCTTTAGGAGATGACCTCAATAGGAGGGACTCTCATAATTATCATCCTAGACCAGTTATTGAGACATTGAGACTAGCGATCTATTCTTAATCTCCCTTAGTCCCTAATTTATCGTATATAGCGGTTCTGTGAAGTATATGAAGAGAGGAGAAGATGAGTCTAGTTCTTCTTATAGATCGATATTACTGTAGTTTTAGGATTTGACGATAGTGCATCTATAGATTAGATAAAGGCTCCTTGAATGGTATCGAAGTACACGTATCCTAAATCTTAACATATCATTATTTGATTTTAATTTTGATATTAAAATTTTTTATATAATAATAACATAATTATAGTTTTATGACTTACACCTTCAGTTCTGACACTTAAGTGATATGAACTCCAAATCAGCATATGTTATTCTATTCCTAAATATTTATATCAACTTGAGCCAAAGAAGATCAAATGCTTACAATGTTAAGCTAGAGAAGAGACCAATGTGAATGTATTTGTTTTTAATATGTCTTTATTTAATCAACTTCTTAATCGAGTTCTTTATCTTCTATGATAATCTTTTTCTTTGTTGGATCTCTATGAAACATTTCTTTATTCTTGTTGCATCACCATCGAAATATTATCAATCGAAATCAAAATATCATCATGAAACATTACTTCACTCTAAGCTTAAACATAAAGAATTAGAAATCAATGTGTTATCAAATATTAATCAACGACTTGGATTAATGATGGGAATTGATAAACTAAATAGATAGGATAAAATATGGATTCATCAGTTTTCATTTATAGTTGAGTTAAATTGGTTAAGGTTAAGCCTATTATATGAATCTTTTATTAAATTTTTGATGTCATGTTATTTTTAATGAGTCTCAATAAAATCTTCAAATTTGATAAAAATATTTTGGTCAATATTTAGCTCTTTTCTTAAATTTTTTTGACTCACTCATTTTTTATTTACCACATTGAAATTGACAATGATTAAGTCAAACTAATTAAGATTCACTTATATTTAATTATACCAATTCAACTCAAAGATTTAATCTTGTTAAATTGTGTGTCAAACCCAGTATATATCATTTGATTCATTTGCATAAGGTTTAGGTTTGACAATCCGATGATCCGATATCATATCTCAAATAAAAAGTTTTGACAGAATAGAAAGATATAGTTATGAAATTAAGCATAAAACCAAAAAGAATTAACCTCTATTGCTTCCAAATCAAAAGTACCAATTACAAGAGACTAAGTAAAGAAAATAAGAGTATAAAGAGGTTCAACTAGGTGTGTATATCACCTGGGTGCTCTTGGTACGTTGAAGATCACTATTGGTTTTAGTCATCTCTTTCTCTCTTACTATGGAACCTCCTCTCGAGGCTTAGACAGCAAACAACAAGGCTTTTGAACTTCTCATAATAGTTGGATGAAGCTTTAATAAAAGATTTTGACTAATGGAATTCAGGAAGAAGGAGCTATAGTGAGAAGGAACTCGACAACACCTCTTCTTCTTCTTTCATTCTCTTGCTCGTGGTAGAAGTTGGAAAGCTAGGGTAGTTGGGACTTTGAGAGGGCTTATTCTTGATGGAATCTCGACTGCGATGCTACTGCAACAAGTAGGGAGGAAGAAGAAAAATGGAGGTTTACTGAAGATGGAGGAACTAAGTCACCACTCTTCCTTGAACTCTCCTCTCTTCTTATGCTCTTTGCTCTCGGTTGGGATTTCCCTTAGGTTTGATTGCTACTACTTTTTGGATTGATGAAGAACGTCGTGCCCTCTTGGTTTTGTGGGTAGAGGGGAGCCATATTCCTTCTTTTTAGGATTCAGAGAGTCCTAATATTTTTAGGATTTATGAGTCCTAATGCATTTAAGACTTGGAGAGTCTTAATACACTAATGACTTCAAAACTTGAGGAGTCCTATTGCTTTTAGAATTTTAGGACTTGGAGAATCCTAATATATTTAAACATTACTAGGATCTGCACCTCTAGTTGTGCCTTATCAATTTGCCCCATGCTATCCTAATCTGAGTCTAACTTGGATTGGGATTTGAGATGATGTGGTGTTAGAGTAGGAGAGCACTTGAGCTGGTTGAATTGAGCCTTGAAGCTTACCATGATGACTCGGCTTGAGTTCGGTCAGGTTAGGTAAGCTTTAAGCTTATTCGAGACTCGGGTTGAGTGTTGTTGAGATTGATCACTTATTTTCTTAATCCTTATCAATATGAAATTACTCTCCTATTTCTCACTCAAACTCTATTTTACACATGAATATTTTTTAATAAAAATAATTAATTTATTTACAAAGATAATAGATATATAAACATCATCAATTTATAGATTGTTTTACTTTAGTGGTACACATCCTGTCTTGTCTTGGAAGGGCTAAGGGAATTTTGAGTCCAGCACTTATCATTCATGCTCTCAGCTTTTGAACTCCAGATTATGACTTTGAATCCAAAGGTTCTTTAGGATGTATAATATTGGAAATACAGATGCAAAGTTATACCTTAGAACATGTTTTCTTGGTTTGATACAGGTGGAAGGCCTTTGGATGAGAGAGAGACTATACTTGCAATTTGGAAAGCAGTCAATCTAAGGATAGGTTCTGAGTTAAATTTAGAGAAGGAAATGCTGTCACTTTCCCAGAAACTCTTTCATATTTCTTGAAGAATATGGTCCTGCAATCAACTATATAAGTTCTAAACTTAAATGATATCAGTTGTCTGAAGAGAAATATAGATCTTGTTCGCTTCTTGTAAAACAAGAAGATAGATGAAGAGTACTTCAAATCAGTAATATCTTGGATGAGTCCAAAATAAACCTATTTATAGCTTTAAAAATAAAACATTTACAAGCTTTTTAAAAGAGTGGATAAAACAACCCACATTCATCCACTTTGAATGATAACTACTTCTATTACCTTCATTGAGATTACAGTCGTTTGAATTAGTTTGATCATAGCTGTCTCAATTCAAAATGATTATAACTTGAAGTTACCCTCGAAGAAATAAAAATTTTCTTTTAGTAAAACTTTAGTAAAGATGTTGGTGAGCTAGTCTTCAGTGCTATAGTATTCCATTTGGATTTTTTCTTCATGATGTCAAACTTCAATATCTTTAGTGTATTTATGGAAAATAGAATTTTTTATCATTATAATAATAGATTTTTATTGTAATAGATTTTTTTTGGTCCATTTTGTTTTTCTTGAAAGTCAAATTATTTTACATACTGTACTTGTAGCCACAATATACTTTGTCTTATGAGAAGATAATACATTCTGTTTGTTAATGTCCATGATATCTCACCCTTAGCTAGGCTGATATCTCACCCTTTAGCTAAGGCTGGTAACAAAATCTTCAAGTGTTTTTTCATCATTTGCAAAATCAACCGAATTATTATCAATATAAGAATATAACTTGAATTTTTTATCTGCTTCATAATGGATGTGATAATGAAAGTTCCCATGATATATCAAAGAACTCTTTTTTAAACTCCATTTTATTATTTGTATTCATTAGAAGTACTTACTAGCTTATAACCTATCATATAAAACCTTCTTAACAAATCTCTAGCATATTTTTCTTGACATAAATTTTTTTTTTACATCTTGAATAATTTTATAACACCCGACTCCTAGTTTTATACATATCTTACATGCATAACTAAAATAAGATGTCATATTTTAGTTTAATTATTACTATAAAGAGTGTAGCTAAAAAAAATAATTTTAAAAGTAAGACATGCTAACTTACAGAACAAAAATATAGGTCTTCCACTGTATATAGTGATTTTTGACACCTTTACATAATATTTATATCTAACCAAAAGAAAAAAAATGCATACACATAACACATCTAAAATTTATACATATAAAAAAGTTCATAGGCCATCGTTTATATTTGGGCAAATATGATATCACAAACTTAGCTAAAATTGCCTAAGTCATAAGGCACCCTTGCGGTAAAGTCATGGACTTAGTTGAAGTTGCTTAAGTCGAGAAACATCCTTGCACCAACTTCTTGGACTTAGTTGAGATTGCCTAAATCATAAAATACCATTGCGATATGCATTTACAAAACGTCAACCAATTTACAATCTCGTTTAGGCCCCATAGGACTTGTAAACATAGTAAGTTGATTAGTTCAAAAGCGAGCAGTGGATAAGTCCCGACATCTCACGAATAGGAAAGCTTTACAAGCAATTTAGCAAACACTTCGAGTGCAAGAGAGAAAAGAGAGGAAGGAGAAAATAAAGACTTTAGCAAAACAAATAGTCATAAGTCCACAAACGATTGCTCACTGAGTGTCGGGCATGATGGCACGTTCCCGTCAAGTTAACATGTGAACATATATATACCAATCAATGCCCAACACTACCCTGAAGCTCCATCCACCCTTATGCCACCCAAGGGGTTCCAAGGGTTTGAGATGGCTGAAGTTTTGTGCACAGTTGCGATCTATAAAAAACTGGCCGTGACACAAAAAAAACTGAGTCATTTTAGGATAATTTTATCTAGCGTGGTGAGCGGTCGCACTACAGTGTTGTGAACTATTCTTGCTTATATTTTTCTAATAAAAATACACAAAATCTAGGCAAAACATGCTACCAAGCATCTATACAAGCATGCAAAAGTGACGAATAATTCGTTGAACAAAGATATTATGGATGCTTGACAATCTTTTGTGACATTCTCCCCCACTTAAACTGTCGATGCCCTCATCAATGCTTGCTAATAGGCTATTTTTTTATGTCATAGGGCATCTTTTGGCTCCCAACCAGCTTTTGTTTGGGGAAACTTTCGCTAGTTCACCAAGTATTCGATTTGCTCCATTCTATTGGGTAGCTTTGTCTTACGATCCGTTAAAATGGTTTCAACTCGCTTCTTGTAGGAGGCTATGGTGGGAGATAACCAAGTTAGAATACTTCAAGAAGTATCTTGTGGATCTAAGTGGTAGGCTTTTGTTACTTACGTGGAAGAAATTATGAATTTTAAGCCACGTTGGCAGTTGCAACTTGTAGGAGACATTGCTTAACTTTTTGACAATTGGGAAGTGTCCTTTATACTTGAGCACTAATCTCTCGTACACTTTTTGTTTAAAAAATTAGAGTGATGCTAGTTGGGGCTTCATTAACACCAAGTCACCAACTTTAAACTCCTATGGTTGTTTTCCCAAGTCTACCCACTTCTTCATCTTTTTAGCTGCCTTCTCCAAGTAAGCCTATGAAATATCTTTATTTCGGTGTCATTCCTTCGAAAGTGATATACTGATGGACTACTCATGGTATAATTAATCGCCAAGATATGAGGAGTCCATGGTTGCTATCTTGTATTGATCTCGAAAGGGCTCTTGTTTGACTTAGAGTTCTACTACAAGTTGTAGGATAATTGGGCAATATCCAATAGCTTTACCCAATTCCATTAGTTGGCACTCATATAATGCTAAAAATATTGCTCAAGGAGCAAATTTATTTTTTCATTTTGACCATTTGTCTTGGGATGGAGGCTTGTGGAGAAGTATAACTTAGACCATAGCAATTTGAATACCTCAGTTTAGAATCATCCCAAGAACCGAGCATCTCGATTACTGATGATATTGTGCGAGACTCCCCAATATTTTACCACATTCTTCATCATCAACTTGGCCACCTCCTCTGTTGAACTGTGTAAGAGTGCAGCAATGAATATTGCATACTTTAAAAACCAATCGACTATCACGGGTATTGATCCGAGTCCCCTTACAAGCTTAATATGAAGTCCAAGGAAATACTCTCCTACGGTCTTTTTGGTATGGGCAATAGCTCGAAAAGTCCTATCGACTTCCGCTACTCTACCTTGTATTGTTGGCAAGTAAAGCATATTCGAACATATTCCTCCACATCAGTCCTCATCTTCAACCATTAGAAGGCCCTCTCTATGAGAGTTAATATTTAGTAAATGCCTAAATATTTGGTCTAACGGGTGTTGGGAAATCTTGGGGGCGACATCACATATGCAGCAGAAGATCAAGAAAAACAAAATCCCCAATTTCCCAAAAGGATGTTCATCGTCGTGCGAAGATTGGTGCGCATAAATCTGCGAAACAAACTGCGTATAAGATAAATTGTGTTACCTAGGGAGATCATATATCCCTATTTCCTTGCAGATCTCTAGGAGAGGATGAAGGAGGTCAAGCATCCTCCTCTCTAGCGGTGATCCACACAGCAGGGCTACGACGACGCTCCTCAAAAACTCCAGGCCTACTTTGAGGTGGAGAGGGGGAGGAGAATAGGAGAGGCTAGCAAAAGCTATAGCCTATGAGGCTCTGAATCCCTCCTATTTATAGAGGCCCCCTGTCAAACCCTAATGGATCCTCCCCTAATGGGTATTGGATCTGCATCCAATTATCCAAGCCTTTTAGATTAGTGGATCAATATCCAATAATCTCTCATGGGCTTTTATTGGATCTCATCCATGGGATCCAATAATTCAGGGGCTTATTGGATATCCAATAAGATAGGGGCTCCGGCAGATATCTCATATCCGAACCTCTACTCATCGCAACGCCTACCATATGTGTGTGACCCTCTAGGCCCAATATCGAGTTGGCCATGAGTCATAGCTGTCAGAACTCCTTCTGGCTCAGTGAATTATTATCTCTATAATAATTCACTCGACTCATCGATTACGGACGTACTAGGCCACTACGCCGTAGTCCCCAGACGATAAAGGGGAATCCAATCCATTAGACCTGTCTGTCCTCAGTTACCGTATACTTATAGTCTCTCATCCATTTAATATCCCAGAGACCGTATATCGGGCATGGTGTTGTCACACCCATACGATTTCTACTCGAGTCTCACTCTAATCGGATTCTCCGGGAGAACTCTTTCTCTCTCAACCTGAATGACCCTGGCTAGGGATTTGTCTGAGCAAGAACACATGGGATATTCCTCTCATGACGCCAAGAGTAAATGATCCTCTATCGACACTTAATAACCCTCGTAAGGTCGACTGCCACTCCCAATGACCAGTTGTACTAGATTTGGGACAGCTAAACCTATAAGTTTGGTATCAAAGAGTGGAGCACTCATATAGGACATCATTGGTGTCTCAAGTCTAAGGACCAGATACACCATTAGGACTCCAGAATCGCTGTCTGATAATAAGGCATCATCAACCATCTAGTATTCCGTAAGCGGATCAATCAGTGAACTCATTCTCCAATGAGCACCTGTACTGTATCCCTAGTGTCCCCACACGAGCAGCTATGAGACCAACTGCATCCATCATATGGACGGGTATACAGCACACCAGTCTGTCTGGTTATCACGATGTCCCTCTCGAATAACCTATGACCGGGATTATTTAGGATCGGTCTCATTATCGTGAATCGGTCACGATCCGATTCCGATTGCACAGATCCAAGGACATCACAATATATACATGCATATATGCAATAGACAATATATAAAGTGATAAATGACAAAATATAATAAGCAAAAAAAGATTCCGTGTCAAGTCACACGTGCCATCACTCACGTGATTGGCTTGCTGGGCACCTATGACTAGCAATCTCTCACTTGACCTAAAGTTAATCACCTATGTGTCTAATCCCCATCAGACCCCTGTGACGCTCAAAGACAATCTGAGACAACGGCTTTGTCAATCGATCTGCAATGTTATCTTCGGATGGAACTCTTTCCACTACTACATCTTCTCGGGTCATGATCTCTCTAATAAGCTAGAACCTCCTTAGAACACTTCTGATGAGACCCGGGTTCCCTTATTTGAGTAATTGTCCCGTTGTTGTCGCAATAAAAGGAAATCGGCTCCTCGCTATCCGGCACGACTCCCAAATCTGTGATGAACTTCTTCATCTAGACTCCCTCTTTTGCTGCATCTACTACAGCAATGTATTCTGCCTTTGTAGTTGAGTCAGCAGTAGTATTTTGCTTGAAACTCTTCCAGCATACTGCTCCTCCATTTAAGGGGTACACATACCCCGAATTCTACTTGCTATCATCGACATCAGACAGTAGTAGTCTGTGTAGCCTTCAACCTTGAGGCTACTACCTCCATATACTAGTAAAAAATCCTTAGTCTTTCTCAAGTACTTAAGGATACACTTTACTGCTTTCTAGTACTCCAAGCCTGGATCCGCCTAATACCTGCTCGTGACACTCAGAGCATGTGCTATATCAGGCCTAGTACATAGCATGGCATACATGATAGACCTTATCGCCGAGGCATAAGGTATCATATCCATGTTCGCTCTTTCTTTTGGAGTCTTTGGGGACATACTCCTAGAAAGCGATATCCCATGTCTCATCGGTATGAGACCTCTCTTCGAATTTTCCATGCCAAACCTTTTGACAATGGTTTCTATGTACCTAGATTGGGACAAGCCAAGCATTCTCTTGGATCTATCTCTATAGATCTGAATCCCTAAGATATAGGATGCTTCCCCTAAGTCCTTCATGGAGAAGTGTCTAGATAACCAAGCCTACACTGTGGATAGCATTCCTACGTCATTCCTAATGATCAGGATGTCATCCACAAATAACACCAAAAAGGTGATAGTGCTCCCTCTTATCTTCCTGTACACACAAGGCTCATCTTCGTTCTTAACGAAGTCATAAGATCTGATTGCCTCATCAAATCTTATGTTCCAACTTCGGAAAGCTTGCTTTAGTCCATAAATGGATCTAAGCAACCTGCACACCTTATATGGGCAGTCCTTGGACACGAATCCCTCAGGTTGTATCATATACACCTCCTCATCGAGGTTCCCATTGAGGAATGCAGTTTTCACATCCATCTGCCAAATCTCATAATCATAGTGTGCTGCAATAGCAAATAGAATTCGGATGGATTTTAGTATTGCTATGGGTGAGAAGGTTTCGTCATAGTCAACACCTTGCTTTTGATGACACCTCTTAGCCACTAGCCTTGCTTTATAGGTCTTTACCTTTCCATCTACTCCGATTTTTTTCTTAAAGATCCACTTGCAACCAATGGGTACAATACCTTCGGGCACATCAACTAGGGACCAAACCTTGTTGGAGTACATAGAATCCATTTCAGAATTCATGGCTTCTTGCCACTTCCCGGAGTCTATACTCATAATAGCTTCCTCGTAGGTCTGAGGATCAATATCCTCAACATCTTCTCCTCTAATATATCCCACATATCTCTCAGGAGGATATAATACTTTACCGGACCTACGTAAAATTGGAACTTGTGTGTTAGGTACCTGAACAGACTCAGGCTGTAGAGTGGTGCTTGAGCTTGATTCTCCAACCTCGCTCAACTCTATCATGCTCCCACTATCTCCGCCAAGAATGTGTTCCTTCTCAAGGAACACTTCTCTCTTGGCTACAAAGACCTTTTGGTCCTCGAGATGATAGAAATAGTACCCACAAGTTTCCTTGGGGTATCCCATGAACTTGCACTGCTCTATCTGCGATTCTAACTTATCGAGGTTGTGTCTTTTAACGTGGGCAGGGCAGCCCCAAATCTTAACAACTTTAAGATCAGGCTTCTTCCCTTTTCATATCTCATATGGTGCAGACACTACCGACTTAGTTGGAACTCTATTCAGAAGGTAAGTTGCGGTCTCTAGGGCATATCCTCAGAATGAGATGGGTAGGTCAGCGAAACTCATCATAGATCGTACCATGTCTAACAGCGTATGATTTCTCCTTTCAGACACACCATTGAGCTGAGGTGTATAAGGAGGTGTCCATTGGGATAATATCCCATAGTCCTTGAGGAACTAAGTAAACTCTGTACTTAAGTACTCACCTTCTCGATCTGATCGAAGAGTTTTGATACTCTTTCTAGTCTAGTTCTCCACCTCATTCTTATGCTCTTTGAATTTCTCAAAGGCCTCGGATTTGTACTTCATTAAGTACACATATCCATACCTTGAGAAATCATCAGTAAAGGTAATAAAGTAGGAGTAACCACCAATGGCATGAGTTGACATGGGTCCACATAAATCACTATGTATAAGTTCCAACATTTTAGTGGCTCTTTCTCCAATTCCACTAAATGGAGAGTTGGTCAGTTTTCCACGAAGACAAGGCTCGCAAGTTGCATATGACTCATAGTCGAATGAATCTAGATATCCATCTTTTAGCAACTTTTGAATCCTTCCCTCATGGATGTGACCTAGCCTACAATGCCACAGGTATGCACTGTTCATCTCATCTCGTTTCCTCTTGGACATATTTACACTCATGATATGTGGAGTAGTATCTAACATAAATAAACCATTATGCAATGTTCCTTTCGTGATGATCTCATCATCTAATAATATTGAACAACCATTGTTCTCAAAAACTAATTTATAACTACTAACTATCAAACATGAAATGGAGATAATATTTTTGATAATAGAAGGAACAAAATAACATGTATCTAATGCAATAAAAGCTCCACCAGGCAAATGTAGGGCGACCTCGCCAACGGCTATTACAGCAACTTTTGCTCCATTGCCCATCTTGAGATCCATCTCGCCTCTCTCTAGTCTCCTAGGCCTTGCTAGAACTTGCAACGAATTGCATATATGATAAGCACTACCGGTATCCAATACCCATGTGTTATCATAAGAGTCTGACAAATGGAAACTAATCATGAATGTACCTGAAGCTTCACCAAGCTTCTATTTCGTCTTTTCTGCAAGGTACTCTTTGCAGTTCCTCTTCCAGTGCCCATCTTTGCCACAATGGAAGCACTGGCCTTTGTCCTTTGTTGGGTCTTTCTTAGCAACCTTTGCTTTTCCTAGTCTGCCCTTGCCCTTTCCCTTCTTAAGGGACTTTTCTGCTTTCCTTTTCTTTCTGGTCTCACCAGTGTAGAGAACTGGCTTCTCTCTCCTAATAGTACTCTCTGCTTCCCTCAACATATTGAGGAGCTTTGGGAGAGTCACCTCAAGCTTGTTCATATTATAATTCATTATGAACTGTGAAAAGGAATCTAGTAGGCACTGAAGTACAATATCCACACACAAGTTATCCTCTAGGACCATTCCTAGACTTGTGAGTTTCTCCATCCACTCAATCATTTTTAAGACATGATTCTGAACCGGTGTCCCCTCAGTCATCCTAGTGCGGAAGAGGCTCTTGGATATCTCATATCGCTGAGTCCTTCCCTGTTCCTCAAACAATTTACGGACATGTAGGAGAATGGATCTAGCATCCATCTTTTCATGTTGTCTCTGTAACTCAGGAGTCATAGAGCCCAACATATAGCATTGAGCAAGAGTGGAGTCATCAATGTACTTCACGTAACGAGCGATCTCATCCTCGCTTACCCCTTCCTCGGGCGTAGGCATCACTGTATCAAGGACATACACGATTTTCTCCGTCGTGAGAACAATTCTCAAGTTGCGGAGCCAATCTGTATAATTTGGACCAGTGAGGCGGTTGACATCAAGTATGCCATGTAAGGGATTTGAAAGCAACATTTTCTGAAAATAAAGATGCAGCAGGAATAAATAACATGCAGATTTTGCAAGAAATAAATTATCAAGATATGGACTTCTATCTTAATATGCTCCCACTATTTTACTAGCGAGTCACGCGACACCCTCAACACATGAAACGGAAGTCTCTGGCAAACTTCTAGTGGGGATCAGGATCCAATCAGCGTCTTAGTGTAACCTCGAGGGACTCGACCAATCACACTAAACCCAAAAGGTAGGCAACTCTTGCCGATCACAACTCCTTGTGATTCATGTCCTGTTCGGCCTCCGAATAACCATGGTCTCGAGGAACTCGACCAATCATGATGTTCGGTTAAGTCAACACCTTCGTTACAAGATGAGTCTGATTTGATGATATACCCTCGAGAGACTCGACCAAGCATACCATGCCCTCAGGTCACCGGTGACATCTCTATGTCGTAAGTAAGATAGCGAATCGCGATATAGGTGAGCCTCGAGGGACTCACCAACTCAACCTACACCGGGAATCGGTTCCTACCCATAACGATGGAAGGACACGTGGGTCAATCTAATTGCCTCACGTTTACCGACTTAATATTATCGAGAGAGATGTTTCTATGATTTGGTCTCCTAATATGACATGTCACACATATACATATTTAATATATATCTACATCACATGCAAATATATATATATATATATATAACTAGTATGTGTATAATCAATCATACTAGATGATCATGGACCACAACCTAATGCGATCAGGCCCGAGCCAGTAGGCCTAATCACTCACATCAAGATCTATGTGTGCAACGGTGCATCTTCAAGCCCTGTGATCATCCATCTCGTCCTCGTCGGTTCCGTCGACATCTCGATGAATCTCCATGCATCGCGATCGTTCGTCTCGTGGGTCCTGCTATCACATCCACGCTCCCGCTACGTCTCCTCATGTGATTACAACTTAATCATAGGCACGTAGGCCCGACAATAAACGAGAAATATAATGGAGGCTCGTAGGCCCCAATAATAATAATCACAAGTACACACATCACACGGTCCATGATCATCTGTCCACACATCATACATCACATGTATAAATCATTATCATATAGGACTACTAGATAATAATGAAAATAATAATCAACTAAACCTTTTAATTAATTAATATTTTCTGAAATCAGGGACATGTAGGGAATTTTTTGAATTTTGAAGGGGTATTTTCGTAGTTTGGTCAAAGGACAGAAATTAGAATTTCAGAAATTCACAAGGGTAAAACTGTCTTTTTATCCAAAAAACCTTAACCTCTTCTCTC
The DNA here is from genome assembly GCA_004837865.1 of Musa balbisiana. Lineage (NCBI taxonomy): Eukaryota > Viridiplantae > Streptophyta > Magnoliopsida > Zingiberales > Musaceae > Musa > Musa balbisiana. Next base: position 40,799,703 of record CM017197.1, read on the forward strand.
TTTTTTTGCTACTGCCGCCGCTGCCACCCTACTGGCGGCGGCCTGTGCGGCGGAGGGCAAGACGCTACCCTCGCCTGCGGGCGGTGTGCCTATGGGTGGCGCCCCCGCTGGCGAGCGCCCTAGTGGGCAGCGCTATCCACCGCAGCACCCGCAGGGGCCGTAGCGCCCGTAGGTGCCTCTGCCGCGCGGTGCCTCTGCCCGCGGGCGGAGTCGCACCAGTAGGCCAGCGCCGCCCGCTGGGGCTTGCTGGCGGCTTGCGCGCGGGCCCAGCATTGGTTGGCGCCGCCTGTGCCCGCGGGTCTAGCACCCGCAGGCACCGTCCTTGCACGCGGGCGCAATGCCCGCGCGCAGGTGGCCGCCATGCCTGCGGCCCTGCTTGCCGGCACCGTCGCAAGCTGCACCCGCGGGTGGGGCACCCGCAGGCTGCCAACCCCACCGGCCGCAAGCCTGCTGCATGCAGGCCGCTGCACGGTTGCTGCAGGTGCAGCGCCTGTGCGTGCGCCGACGCTGCGCTGCTTGCGGTTGCACGCACGCAGATCGAGGGCAACAACAATTGCTGCCCTTTCTCGCTTTTGCGTCAATGATTTTGACATCAAAATTCTTCCTAAACACAACACACGTGGTTCAAAAAATAATCATTCGCACGAACAACCTGACCTGATACCACTGTTGAGAAATCTTGGGGGCGACATCACATGCGCAGCGGAAGATCAAGAAAAACAAAATCCCCAATTTCCCAAAAGGATGTTCATCGTTGTGCGAAGATTGGTGTGCATAAATCCGCGAAACAAACTGCGTATAAGATAAATTGTGTTACCTACGGAGATCGTATATCCCTGTTTCCTTGCAGATCTCTAGGAGAGGATGAAGGAGGTCAAGCGTCCTCCTCTCTAGCGGTGATCCACACAGTAGGGCTGCGACGACGCTCCTCAAAAACTCCAGGCCTACTCTGAGGTGGAGAGGGGGAGGAGAATAGGAGAGGCTAGCAAAGGCTCTAGCCTATGAGGCTCTGAATCCCTCCTATTTATAGAGGCCCCCTATCAAACCCTGATGGATCCTCCCCTAATGGGTATTGGATCTGCATCCAATTATCCAAGCCTTTTAGATTAGTGGATCAATATCCAATAATCTCTCATGGGCTTTTATTGGATCTCGTCCATTGGATCCAATAATTCAGGGGCTTATTGGATATCCAATAAGATAGGGGCTCCGGTAGATATCTCATATCCGAACCTCTACTCATCGCAACGCCTACCATATGTGTGTGACCCTCTAGGCCCAATATCGAGCTAGCCATGAGTCATAGCTGTCAGAACTCCTTTTGGCTCAATGAATTATTATCTCTATAATAATTCACTCGACTCATCGACTACGGACGTACTAGGCCACTACGTTGTAGTCCCCAGACGATAAAGGGGAATCCAATCCATTGGACCTGTCTGTCCTCAGTTACCGTGTACCTATAGTCTCTCATCCATTTAATATCCCAGAGACCGTATATCGGGCATGGTGCTGTCAGACCCATACGATTTCTACTCGAGTCTCGCTCTAATCGGATTCTCCGGGAGAACTCTTTCTCTCTCAACCTGAATGATCCTGGCTAGGGATTTGTCTGAGCAAGAACACAAGGGATATTTCTCTCATGACGCCGAGAGTGAATGATCCTCCTCTATCGACACTAAATAGCCCTCGTAAGGTTGACTACCACTCCCAATGACCAGCTGTACTAGATCTGGGACAGCCAAACCTATAAGTCTGGTATCAAAGAGTGGAGCACTCATACATGACATCCTTGGTGTCTCAAGTCTAAGGACCAGATATACCACTAGGACTACGGAATCGCTATCTGACAATAAGGCATCATCAACCATCCAGTATTCCGTAAGCGGATCAATCAGTGAACTCATTCTCCAATGAGCATCTATACTGTATCCCTAGTGTCCCCACACAAGCAGCTATGAGACCAATTGTATCCATCATATGGACGGGTATACAGTACACCAGTCTATCCGGTTATCACGATGTCCCTCTCGAGTAACCTATGACCGAGATTATTTAGAATTTGTGTTTAAAGGTGAATCGGTCTCATTATCATTATCTCATCACGATCTGATTCCCATTGCACAAATCCAAGGACATCACAATATATACATGCATATATGCAATAGACAATATATAAAGTGATAAATGCCAAAATATAATAAGCAAAAAAAGATTTCGTGTCAAGTCACATGTGCCATCACTCACGTGATTGGTTTACTGGGCACCTATGACTAGCAAAGGGAACCATGATACTCTTTTAAGAGTTCACGCCTCAAATTGTTCACTCGAGGAACATAAATCATATTTCCTTTAGTGCATATGAGCCCCTCTTAGACCCAAAATCATTATGCCTTATCTTCTTTGATTAGTTGCATTAGGGTTACCGCTTGGGGATCATTGTGCAGTCTATCCCTAATCCTGGAAAGAAGGTTGGAGTGCAACTGACTTTCTTGGCCCTTGTCTTCCAACTACATGGCATTCACCAGCTCCACTTTTTGACTAAGTGCATTAGTCACGACATTTGCTTTTATGGGCTTGCACTCCATTGCTATATCAAACTCAACTAGGAAGTTCTACTATCGTACTTGCTTTGGGGAGAGTTTCTTTTGAGTTTAGAAGTAACTTAAAGTAATGTTATTTGTCTTAGCACAAATCATGATCTGAAAAGGTAGTGCCACCAAACTCGTAGATAGTGAACCATCACTATCATCTCCTTCTTATACATTAGATACCGTCGCTCGATCTTGTTGAGTTTACGGCTCTTGTAGGCCACCAGGTGACCCTCCTATATAAGTACTCCCCCAATAGAGAAGTTTGAAGCATTTGTAGGGACTTTGAAGGGCTTCCTATGGTCTGACAATTTGAGTATTGGTTCTTCCAACATAATAGCCTTTAGGTCTAAGAATGTCGCTTCATATTTGTCGGACCATCGCCAAGGCTACTCTTTCAACAACTCTATCAATGGAGCTATGCGCTTTGAATACCCCACTATGAAGCATCAATAATATTTAACGAAACCAAGGAAGGATCTCAGCTCTAACATCTTCTTTGGTGTTTGCCATTCTGCCATAGCTTGCACCTTTGATTTCTCCATCCAAATAGAACCATTGCTAATTTGGTGCCACAAGAATAAAATCTCTGTTTGAACAAAGTAGCACTTCTCCCTTTTTACAAATAAAGTGTTCTCCTTAAGAACCTCGAAAATTGTTCGAATGTGCTTGACATGCTCCTCGAGCATTTTGCTAGTCATAGGTGTCCTATAAACCAATCACGTGAGTGATGACATGTATGACATGATACACACTCTTATTTTTTATTATTATTTATTAATATTTTTCTTACCTTATGTTCTCTATTACATATATTGTAATGTCCATAGATCTGTGCAATGAGAATCAAATCATAATGAAATCATAATAATTAGGTCAATTCGTTTTTAAATATAGAACCTGAATAATCTCATTCGTAGGTTATTTGGGAGAAATATCAAGATAACCAAATATACTAGTGTGTTATATTCTCATCCATATGATGGAGGCAATTGATCTCATAACTGCTCGTGTGGGGAGATTAGGGATATAATGCAAGTGCTCATTGAAGAATGAGTTTACTAATTGATGATCTGCTAACGAAATGTTAGATGGTTGATGTTACTTCATTATCAGATAACAATTCTATCGTCCTAATTGTGTATCTAGTCCTTAAACTTGTAATACCAAGGATATCTCGTATGAGTATTCTACTCTTTGATACCAGATCTATATGTTTGGAAGTTCTAGATTTAGCGTAGCCGGTTATCGGGAGTGACATCCAACCTTACGAGAGCAATTAAGTATCGATAGAGGATCATTTGCGTTCGGTGTTGTAAGAGGAATATCTTATGTATTCTTGCTTAGGAAAATCCATAGTTATGGTCATTTAGATTAAGAGAAAAAATTATTTGGGAGAATCTAATTAGAGTGAGACTTGAGTAGATTCTGTATAGGCTTGACAACACCATGCTCGGTAAATGACCTCTGGGATATTAGATGGATAACAAACTCTAGATATACAATAATTGAGGATATATAGGTCTAATGGATTGGATTCCCTTATATCATTTAGGGACAGCGACGTAGTGGCCTAGTATGCTTGTAGTCAATGAATCTAGTAAATTATTATGGAGATAATAATTCATTGAGTCAAAAAGAGTTCTAACAAGTATTACTCATGGCCAGCTTGATATTACGCCTAAAAGATTATATACATATAGTAGGTGTTGCGACGAGTAGATATTCGAATATGAGATATCTGTTAAAGCATTTATCTTATTGGATATCCAATTATTGGATCTTGTGGATAAGATCCAATAAGAGCTAACAAGAGATTATTGGGTAGAAATTTACTAATCTAAGAGGCTTGGGTAGTTGGATAGAGATTTAGTATACAATATAGTAAGACCCATTAGGGTTAAGTTGACAAGGACATTTATAAATAGGAGAAAACCAAAGGGGGCATAGGCTAAACTCTTTTTGGCTATCATCTCCTATACTCCTCTCTCTCTCTCCTCATCAGTCGATAACTCCAGTTTGAAATGTATAGACAACAAGAAGGGATGACCCCTTTTTTATCATGTGATATGCATGAAGAATAGATAATAGTGATTTGAGAAGCATTTTCACTGCATCTGTTATTTGGATCACCGTTATAGAGAAAGGTAATTGACTTCCTTCATCCACTCTCACAGATCTAGCATTAAGATTATTCTACGTCGAAGATCACCATTAGATTATACCACCTTCATTGAACTTTATTTTGTAAACCCACTCGACTCGAATGATATCCTTTCCTTTTTTAAGGTTAATGAGATAACAATTTTTGTTCTTTTCAATTAATACTATTTCAGCATCCATAGCCTTTCTCCACTCCTTTTCCTTTAAAGCTTTTCAAATTTCAGAGGTTCACAAGTAAAGAATGCAACTTCATATGGCTCATAAATATCTACTATAAAATGCACCTTTTTTAGAGGAAATCTAAATTTTCCTGACTTAAGGAACCTAATGAAGAGTTTGAAGGACTAGTGTCTGGAATTGTAGTTGTAGGGAGTTTTGGTTGCTATAACTCTTGAATAGTTTATATATTTGCTAATTTTTCTTCCTAATTCCAAGCAACAATCTCATAACATATGACATCTCATGATATCACAAGCTTGTTTGTATTTGGATTGAATAATCTATAACCTTTAGATTCATCACTATAACTAACAAAGAACAGTTTTTTACCTTTTTCATCAAATTTGTTCATATTTGGAGATTATGTACATATGAATTTCCATTAAGCATGGCCTTTGTAAGGGATTTATTCAGAATATAAATTGCAATACGAATAGCATCTGTCAAAAAAATATTAGGCAAACTTTTACCTTTTAGTGTGCTTCCTGACATCTCCACAATGGTATAATTTTTTATTTTGGCTACTCCATTTTGTTAGAGGGCTCCTACTAATCGAAAGCTACATTTGAATGCTATTTTTCTTGCAAGTATATAAATGGAGTATAGATGAACTTTCCACCATAATCCATTTTGATTTTCTATGAGAGTCTTGAATTGAAGAAATATAAGGAAAGTCTCTGACTTTTCATATAAAAAATAAACCTACATCATACTAGTAAAGATGAAATACATTCATTAAAGCAAAGGGCCACATATATTATCATGAATAATTACAAGGGGTGATTTTGCTCTCTAAAAAGTTTTAGGAAATAGAAGTCATACTTTCGTTCTTCAAGATAAGGAAGTCCAATTACTATATTCTTCTATGTAAGAAATTATAGACCCTTGATATTAAGATGACGAAATCTCAATTGTCATCAAGTAAGCATATCAATATATTTAGTTTTGAAAGCTATTTCCTTCATTAGCATAATAAAAGAAAAATCTTATTCAAACTTATAGAATTAGCAAGTGATCTATATGGGGTTTGGGTCTGACGATTTATTGACTCATTATCATTTTTTGGATGAAAATTTTGATAGAGAAATTATGCTTTTGTTACAATAAACATAACTTACAATAAATAAAGTTAATATACTTCTACCAAGAATTTAAAGCATATTAAATAGGAAACTAAAGCAAAGAGTCATTGGCCGATGATTGCCCAAAAAGTTTTCGCACTATATTTGGAGACAAATCATGGTAAAACACTTGCTATCGAAAGAATTATTATTTGTTAAGGTTGCCATTATCTTTTTGGGTGTTAAGGATGATGACGAAGCTATTGTTCTATGGCAATTGTCTATTATAAAATTCTACCATAGGTTGAAATAAAAAACATTGTACTTGCTAATCTTAATTGCCATTGGAGAAGGATTCTTCTCTTCTCATCATCTTCTTCTTTTATGATTGCTCTTGGTTAGGAAGTTATCTTAAGTTGACCAGAAAGCTAGATAGAAGGAAGAAGGGTATTACTGTTTCTTTTCTTTTTCTCAATTTAGGATCAATTGGAGGGTACAACTTGAATTATTTTGGAGATACTTTAAATAGACTCTCCTCCTGCTTTTATAGGAGAGGAATGGGTGAAGTCCTAACTAAGGATTTGTAGAGTCCTAATGCATTTAGGACTTGAAGAGTCCTAATGCTTTAGGACTTTGATATGGACCTATTCTTGTTAGATCTAATCTTATTGGATTTGATTGAGTTTAAGTTGAGTCCAACCACATTAAATTTAAATCATAGTTCTAAGTCTATTTAAATTGGACTTTGCCCAGAATTTCTTTTGAGCCAAATTTGAGTAACATTTAAGTTGAATTGAATTTAGTTTTTGAACTTAGTCTTTGTTTGGTTTGATCATGATTGAATTGGAGTCCAACTAAAACTCTAATTGGATGAAGTAAGCAAATTTTTTTTTAGATAAAAAATTCTGCATTGATTATCATTGAATATAACAGAATAACATTTTTACAAAAGTTAATCAATGCTTAAGAGATTATGAGTCAAAATTTAGCATATTAAAATATCACTTAACTATTATCATTGAATCAATGCTTAAGTCTACAAAAAAATATTTTGATTCTCTGTCATATTATTACTATAACTATTATTATCAAGTACTAAACATTTTACGCTTTTTGTTGAACATTCATACAAGAGAGCCACGTCAACCCTAAAACATTGTTCATGAGTGACTCGCCATCGCTGTATAGCAGCGAAAGTGTAGCTTCTCTCGAGTGCACTACTCAATCGGCTACCGAATGTTTTGAGCAAATCACATAACAGGAGAAGAAGATATCATTCTTAATCTAATGCATTGCTTATTGATTTGTGGCTCAATCATTAATAAGTTAGCATACTATGGACACATTCTCCAAACTCCTTCAATTCTCTCTTTCCTACCTCTGGTCACATCCATATTTCCAAACAGGCCTAAGTAGTCTTCCAGAAGATAGGAGGATATGAATGCTGAAGCTAAAATTGAAGACTTGATCAGACTTCCTCGTTTGATGATGACCAAGGAAATGAGGTCAGACTTTGGCATTCTGAAGCTGCCATGCTCATAAGGCCAGCTGACAAACATCCCCAGTCCAACTCAAGTTCCTCTTTATTTCCTCTGGAAGCTCGACAACAAGACAATAAATCCAATTCCATGTCATGGTTTGCCTATTTTCCCTTGTGCTGCCACAGCTCTTACAGAAACTAAGCCTGCATATTTCTCCCACCATTATCCACCACCACAACCAATCTATTTGCCTTCAACCCTTCGATCATGGCCGGCAATATGCCCGTCTTCCATCCGCCGAACGACTTGGCGGCGCCCGCCGAACCTGGTTCGCCCGTCATGGTTGCTCCGCTGCTGCCCAAGTCATCGCCCCGCAGGAGGAGCTTGTCGTGGCGGTCCCGTGAAGGAAGGACTTCATGGGAGGCGTTCTCCGTCGAGAATTTGGAGCTGTCGGGATCGAGGCCTGTCGCTTCTTACCCCTCCAAGCGCTCCGACTCCGAGAAGCTCGGCTCGCAGAGGGAGATCAGCGACGACGAGGCTCGGCTCGTGTACATCAACGATCCCGAGAGGACCAACCAGCCGCTTAGATTCGCCGACAACTCGATCAGGACCGCCAAGTACTCCGTTCTCACCTTCTTGCCCCGCAACCTGTTCGAGCAGTTCCACCGGGTGGCCTACGTCTACTTCCTCGTCCTCGTGGGGCTCAACCAGATTCCGCAGCTCGGCGTGTTCACCCCGGCGGCCTCCGTGCTGCCGCTCGCCTTCGTGCTCGGCGTCACCGCCGTCAAGGACGCGTACGAGGACTGGCGGCGGCACCTTTCCGACCGCACCGAGAACAGCCGGACCGCCCAGGTCCTGGCGGCCGGCGGCGAGTTCCGGCCCAAGCGGTGGAAGGACATCCTCGTCGGGGAGGTCGTCAAGGTCGCTGCCGACGAGACGCTGCCCTGCGACATGGTCCTGCTCGCGACCAGCGACCCCACCGGCGTCGCCTACGTGCAGACTATCAATCTGGACGGCGAGTCTAATCTCAAGAGCCGGTACGCGAAGCAGGAGACGCAGTCGACGTCGCCGGAGGCGATGTCCGGCCTTATCCGCTGCGAGAAGCCCAACCGCAACATCTACGGGTTCCTCGGCGGTGTCGATGTGCCCGGCAGCAAACGGGTCTCGCTCGGCCCGGCCAACATAATCCTCCGGGGCTGCGAGCTGAAGAACACCAGCTGGGTCGTCGGTGTCGCGGTGTACACCGGGCAGGAAACCAAGGTGATGCTGAACAGCTCCGGCACACCGTCCAAGCGGAGTCGCCTCGAGGCGCACATGAACCGGGAGGTGATCCTGCTAGCCGTGGCACTCATCACGCTGTGCTCCATCGTCACGATCCTCGCCGGCGTGTGGCTCACCAACCACCGCGACGAGCTCGACGACCTGCCGTACTACCGGAAGGAGGACTTCTCGGGTGCGGAGGCGGATACCTACGACTACCACGGGGTCGGGTTGGAGACGCTGTTCAGCTTCCTCAAGTCGGTGATCATATTCCAGGTGATGATTCCGATAGCGCTGTACATATCGATGGAGCTGGTAAGGCTTGGGCAGGCCTTCTTGATGATCCAGGACAAGAACATGTTCGACGAAGGGAGCAAGACGAGCTTCCAGTGCAGGGCGCTCAACATAAACGAAGACCTGGGGCAGATCAAGTACGTGTTCTCGGACAAGACGGGGACTCTCACGGAGAACAAGATGGAGTTCCTGTGCGCCAGCGTTGGCGGGGTCGACTACAGCGGTGGCGAGGAGGAGGCGCATTCGATCTCAGGTAATTAACTTGGACAACAGTGCTTCTTCCATCTTCCTTCCCCGCATCGATGATGTTATCCGGAAATGTGTTCATGCAGTTGCTGGGGAGACCTTGCGGCCTAAAATGACCGTGAAGACCGATCCGGAGCTGATGAACGTGATGATGGGTGGGAAGGGAACAGAAAAAGCGAAACAAGCTCGAGACTTCTTCCTTGCACTGGCGACCTGCAACACCATCGTGCCAATATTGGTCGACACAACGGATCCGTCGCTCAAGCTCATCGACTACCAGGGCGAGTCGCCGGACGAACAAGCCTTGGTCTACGCCGCTGCAGCTTATGGTTTCACGCTTGTAGAGCGGACTTCCGGCCATATCGTCATCCATGTCCTCGGTGAAAGCCAGAGGTATTGCTACTCCTCGTCTTCCCTTAGTGAATCATTTGGCAATCTCTCCCATGAAAATTTCTCATACTACTATTCTTTCATCAAAATTGGGCCTTTTACTAACAAAAATCTCAACAACAAGAAGGAGATTAGTCCATTATGCTGATAGACGAGTCACTTCTTTGACCTTATCATGATAGAATATGCCCAGCCTGTGACGTAATAACCACAAATAAATTAAGGGGAAAGGAAGTCTCATCACGTGTTTAGTTGTTGTTGTGGTGGTGGTCGTCGTCTCCTTCCTTGCTTTAGTCTCATCTACTACCAATCCGAGAAGAAACGGGTGTTGGTCGCAATAGGAGATCATGTTTGACTTTGACGAGGATACGTGGCAGTCTTATACATTGGTCTTTGACCGATTGCGTCTCTCACAATGCAATAGAAATTAAGGGAGAAGCTGCGTGGATTGACAACTCCTTCCAGTTTAATCATTGATTAACATATTGATATAATATATACATTTTAAAATCCACATCAATCTTAATTATCAACCTCATAATATATCTTAAGTTTATTAATTTCAGACTTTTTGAGTGATTTTGGATAATAATTAAGAATGTTTTGAAAAAAATTAAACATGATAATTAACATTTAAATTTAAATTTATATAATTTGAAAAATATTATTAATATTTATATACATTTATGGGGTTATAGTATTTTTTTTTAACGGATATCCTTTGTTTTTTAGTCACTGAATTAAAATACCATAATTTTATCCAGAAATTACTATAATTAGTTTAAATTTTTATAAGCCTTAATTTATTAATTTTATTAAATATTTTGAGATGCCCTAAAATGGTTTATATGGGAGTAAAAAAAAATTCAAAACATAGGGTTTTTCCTTGGAAAATCTCCCTTTGGATAGGTATATAGGAAATGGAGGGTGCGATCTAAAAAAATGTCTCAAAATATTTAGCTTTTTCAAGAAATACCAGCCAATAAGCAAATGAATTAAAAAAATAAAATTGAAGCGAAACTATGGACTTTAAAATCCATTTCAAGCTAACTTAAAATAACAAACAACTTAACATTATTTATTTTACTTATATATATACGGATTGGTCAAAATTGGTCAACCCCGACCCCGTCTGAGACCGTCATTCCTTTGGGAGCAATGACTCAGCTCCCGGCACCCACCCCGCCGTCGGTGGACTCATCCGTCCGAGCGGCCGAACCGCAGCATCTACGCCTCCACGCCGAACCGGCGTCGTGGTGTACGCCGGGAGCGCTGCTGGCTCTCCACGACTCTGATCGCCCTATGTTCGGTGGTGTCCATTTGCGGTGGAATTTGCTTAGGGAAGAAATCCACAAGGGTTCTTTGGAGTTCTCGCAGTTCTTTAGGGAAAGGGTTTCTTCGGACAGCGGTGGCCGAACTGCTTCTGTTGCAGGATAGCCATGGAGGTCTTCTTACTTTCCTCATGTTGTTCATCATGTTCCGGATCGTGGTTCTTATCAGCCTCGGAAGGCCTATTTCATGATTCGTGACACCAATTTCTAGCTCAAATTCGAGGTTTCACGGTAGCGAGCTCGTGAAATCTTCCTTGCTTTGCCTTAGATGAGCAGGCAATGTCTACGTAGCTACTTCCTATGGTTTTGTGCTCATTGAGCGCATGCCTGGCCACAGTCATTAAATGTCCTTGGCTGTAGACGATGGTCGTCTTCTATATGTGTATATTTAGTTTATTCTAGAATAAACTAAATATACACATATAGAAGACAACCATTGTCCTTGGCAAAGGTGGTCTTTGTCAATTGCAGTCACTCATGAGCTAAGACAGGGGGAGAGGTAGAATTTGGTAATGACAGAGTGGTTGATGGTAATTGAATTATTATAAGTTAATTAGTTGTTATCATGAACATTTATATTCTTTCAAAAAGTAAATATTGTTTTAGTTGCACAACTGGTTTTCTGTGTTCTAGCAGTAGTAGCAGCAGCATTTGTTACATATCTTTTAGCTGATTTAGTTTTCTGCTTCTGGAACCATTGCTGGAGTAATAACATTTGTTAGCTACTCACTATTTCATCCTTATTATTATGTTGAACCACTGCGTAAGCTGCTGGTCGGTTCTAACGGAATCCTGATGTTTCATCAATACATTCTGATACTGAGAAAATATTCAAAGATGAGCCTTGGTACAAAGGTTGCCCCTTTGCGATCTAAATCATCATGTTTGAGCCATGAAAATAGTCTCCCTACTTGTAAGAGTAAGGTTGCACACATTATACCTCTAGCACACTGAATTCATCCTCTTGTACTCACAATAATGAAAATAGAGGATGACATAGCAGGTAAAAAGCAAATAAGATCTCTCTAAGTTGAGTTCTAGTTGTACTGTAACTAAGAGTCTTAGAACTTTTTTTTATTAAAAAATGTGGGAGTCTACAAAATCCTATCAACTAAAAGACAAAGATCTTTTAACAGACTGATGACTTTAAATTTCTAAACCCAATTGCAAAACTGGAATAGGACTGCTAATCATCACTTGTAATAGGAGTTCAAAGTTCAATCCCACTTTGAAGAATTCTTCTGAACACTAACTGTAATTTTGAAAGCATAGGCTTTTTTTTAATTCAAATCTATTATAAATATTCTACATGCTAGTAGCATTTCGAGTACCAATTACTTTATTTTTTTGTTAAAAGATTTTTGACTTGCAATATTAATAATGCAGATATGATGTTTTGGGCCTTCATGAATTTGATAGTGACCGGAAGAGGATGTCTGTTGTAATTGGCTGTCCTGATAAAACTGTAAAGCTATTTGTCAAAGGTGCAGACAATTCGATGTTTGGGGTTATACAAAAGGGAAGAGATTTGGATGTTATTCGTGCAACCCAGACAAATCTCCTTGCCTATTCATCTTTGGGTCTGAGGACATTGGTTGTCGGTATGCGTGAATTAAGTAAAAGTGAATTCAAGGAGTGGCAGTCTGCCTTTGAGAGTGCAAATGCAGCTTTGATTGGTAGGGGGAAATTACTACGAGCTCTTGCATCTGATGTTGAAAGAAATCTCCACATATTAGGTGCCTCTGGGATTGAAGATAAGCTACAACTAGGTGTACCGGAAGCCATAGAATCTATGAGGCAAGCTGGCATCAAGGTTTGGGTTTTGACAGGGGACAAGCAAGAAACTGCTGTTTCTATTGGCTTTTCTTGTAAGCTTCTAACGAATGATATGACTCGGATTGTGATCAATAGCAATTCCAGAGAATCCTGTAAAAAGAGCCTACAAGATGCGGTTTCTATGTCCAGCAAACTTGCAGCAGTATCACCTGGCCCTGAAAATATATTGACAGGCACAGGATCTTCTAGGGTTCCTCTGGCTTTGATTATTGATGGTACCAGCCTCGTCCACATTTTGGAGAAAGAATTGGAAGATGAGGTAAGAATTCACAGATGCGTTTAACATTTTAAGATTTGTTCTTTGAGACTTTGTTTTTAGGATTCATGTTATTGTGCTCATCATTCTTGCTGGTACAGCTGTTTAAAGTAGCCACAGTATGTGATGTTGTATTGTGCTGCCGTGTGGCTCCATTGCAAAAGGCTGGAATAGTTGCTCTCATAAAGAACCGAACAGATGATATGACCCTTGCAATTGGAGATGGTAATATTTCTAATTTGAGTACTCACTCTTTCTTACCTATATAGGTTTGATATTATGAATATGAAGGAACCATTGAATATATCAATCTCTATTGTGTTCTAAATTTTTCAAGTGCAATATCAGGTGCAAATGATGTCTCAATGATCCAAATGGCTGATGTTGGCATTGGCATAAGCGGACAAGAGGGAAGGCAAGCTGTTATGGCCTCAGATTTTGCCATGGGGCAGTTCAGATTCTTAGTGCCCCTTTTGTTGGTCCATGGACATTGGAATTACCAGAGGATGGCCTACATGATATTGTACAACTTCTACAGGAATGCTGTGCTTGTCTTCATCCTATTCTGGTAAACATTACAATCAGTACCTTCACTCAATTAATATGTTTCTTTGCCTGTAATTCTTTATTCTGCCTTTCTTTACTATATAAACACAATTTTTCTAAAACAGGAGATGACTCGTGTCAACTTAATTATAAACTCAACAGCTTTAACTGGAGCCATCATCATCTAAGATGGTCCATTTTGTATTTTGCACTATTAAACTGACATTATGGTATCTCAACTTCTGGGCTTATACACAAGTGCTTTCATATCGATGCACCTGTGTTTTTGTTATGCTATTTTCTGATAAGTACTGATGATCTGTTTGTGCCATGAAAGACTATTTGAAATGGCATGTATTGTCTTGTTAATTGAGTAGAAGAGCGGAGCAGGATCATATTTATTAACTTGTCTGAAATTTTGACACAGGAGTCATCATGTGTTATTTTTTTCACTATCATATATTATTACACTCTATAGTTCATCTTCAAGTTAATATGCCTAACATATTGTTTTTGAACCATAGGTATGTGCTTTACACTGCTTATAGCTTGACAACTGCAATAAGCGACTGGAACACTCAATTATATTCTATCATCTACACTGCTCTGCCAACTATTGTTGTTGGAATCCTTGACAAGGATCTTAGCAGGAAGACATTGCTGAAGTACCCCCAACTCTACAAAGCAGGTCAGAGGGATGAAAGATACAACCTGAGGCTGTTTATCCTTACTATGATGGACTCCATCTGGCAAAGCGTTGCTATATTCTACATTCCTTATATTGCATACAGACACAGTGATGTCGATGGCTCTGGCCTAGGAGACTTGTGGATGCTTGCTGTGGTCCTTCTAGTAAACCTTCACTTGGCTATGGATGTGTTTCGATGGAACTGGATCACACATGCATCTATATGGGGCTGCATTATCGCAACAGTAATATGTGTCATTATCTTGGATTCCATATGGATGCTACCTGGTTACTGGTATGGCCTCTTCTAATAATCCAGTGATTCCATTTCTTCTGTTGCATACTTTTTATTTCTTAAGTCTCATATACTAGTAGGTTCGATTTTTTGAAGCACCGAGAACCTGACAGAATTTCTCTAATGATTATACATTCTTGGATTAGTTATATGGATCACAATGAATTATCTCAAACAAGCTCATTGAAGCAGACAGAAGACACCTTACCATAGGATGCAACATCTGCATATTTAGCTTTAGAATAGAAAGCTGTTTTAAGGTGTTCTTGGAGCTAACTGGTGCCTTAAAATTCATACAGGGCCGTCTTTAATATGATGGGGACTGGATTATTCTGGGTATGCCTTCTTGGCATCATAGTATCAGCGTTGGTTCCTCATTTCACAACCAAGGTTTTGACCGAGTATTTCACCCCTAGTGATGTTCAAATTGCCAGAGAACTTGAGAAGATTCAGAATTTGAGTACAGCCACCACATCAGAAATTCTGATGAACACATTCTCGCAATCCTAATGATGCTTTACCTATTGAAAAATATCTCTTTTCTTTTATATTTTTATTTTATTTTCTTTCCTTTTGTATATTACTATATTCTTTTTGCTGAGAATTTGATTTTTTTACCGATTGCTGGATGGTCAACCATCCAAAGGGATAGATAGGTAATCCATCTGTACATATATATATATATACATACATACATATATATATATATATATATATATATGTACATATATATATATACATACATACATATATATATATATATATGTACATATATATATATACATACATATATATACATACATACATATATATATATAATATATATATATATACATACATATATATATATATAATATATATATATATATGTATACATACATACATATATATACATACATATATATATATAATATATATATATATATATATACATACATATATATATATATAATATATATATATATATAATATATATATATAATATATATATATATGTACATATATATATATAATATATATATATATATATGTACATATATATATATAATATATATATATATGTACATATATATATACATACATATATATACATACATATATATACATACATATATATATACATACATATATATATATATATATATATATATATACATACATACATATATATACATACATATATATATATATATATAC
The DNA here is from genome assembly GCA_004837865.1 of Musa balbisiana. Classification (NCBI taxonomy): domain Eukaryota; kingdom Viridiplantae; phylum Streptophyta; class Magnoliopsida; order Zingiberales; family Musaceae; genus Musa; species Musa balbisiana. The sequence goes on from CM017197.1 coordinate 40,815,557, forward strand.
ATACATATATTATATAGATACATATATACATACATATATATATACATACATACATATATATACATACATACATACATATATATATATTATATACATACATATATATATATATATACATACATATATATATCCAATCAATTCAAGTTTCACAGATTGTGGTTTAGTTATCCATACATGAGGGTAGTATTAAGAATATAAAAATATAGATCCTGACCTATAGGTCTAAGCTTTTGGATAAAATGATATTGATGAAAATTTAGGATGTTACAAAAGGTAATTGTTTGATAAATTGTCAATTTAGATAAACACATAAGTTATCCATTTTCACTCTCTTTGGGTTCTTTAGAATAAGCAAAGTGATCTGATGAGAAGCAAAGGAGAGAGAAAGAGAGAGAATAATTTGAACACGATCCGAAAATTCAGTAAGGTTTTAAAGTGAGAAATGGGTTGAGAATCGTTTGTGCCCCTTCAAGTGATATGCTTTGTCTGCACAGGTGGCTTGGATCTTGAGAATTTGAAGGATTTCAAGCTTGCAGGGAGACAACAGCTTAGCCACAATGTGGCGAAATTCCGATTTGCTCTTCCCACTCCCACTTCGGTGCTCGGTCTTCCAATTGGCCACCATCTCAGTTGCAGGTTGGTTCATCTTTTCTTACATGCTTGCTATTTGGATGCTGTAGTCATCATAATTCAGGATTTATTATTTGCAACGGCAGGGGAAAGGACAGTCTTGGCGAAGAAGCTACCAAAACCATGTACACCGACCACTCTGGACTCTTCTGATCTCGGGTACTTTGAACTTGTTATAAAGGCACATTCATGGACTCATTCAAAATATAAAAAAAAGCATAAAAAAATCTCAAATTCTGAATTTCATAATTAAAAAAAATTATAATATCGAAATTTTAAAAATAGTATCATAAGGGATTCTCAATCTCATATTATAGAAAATAAATTAGAATAAAATATTATATAGAATCAATTTCTGTAATCAACCTATCTATGTCTTCTTTTATATTATCTTATGTTCAAGGTATTGAGCTTGATTCCTATAGGAATGAATCATTTTTCTTCCTTTTTCTAGTCTTAATTATCTTTTCCCCTATTATGCTACTCTCCATATTAGATCTCTCTTTCTATAACTAAGCATAATACAAAGCTTCATCACTTATTACTCAAAGAGTATATGGTTAAAACATTTGATCGAAGATGTTTCCTATCAAATTAACAAATAAGCTATATCACAATTGATAATCAAAGTATCCTAAAATTACTATAAATCCAATTTATTATGCAAGAACTAAGCATATTAAAATTAAATATCATTTATTTAAGAAAATATACTTTAAGGAGTCATCGAGGTTATAGAGGTTAAAAGCAAAGATAATGCTATAAATATCTTTACCAAATCTCTCTCCAAGAGACAATTTGAAGATCTTACAAACAAGTTATCTCCAAAAGTATATTTTAAGAGAAGTGTTAAGATTTAAATTTATATCTTATAGATAATTTTAAATTCTTGTCTTTTAGATAACTTAATTAGATAGAGTCTTAGTTGTTTAAAATAAGAGATATGATAATTTTTTCTTAATTTAAGTTGATATTTTATACTTATAAATAGATAGAATTTACATGTGTAGATCCATCCAGGTCTCAAACATTCAAGCATATAGGGATCAAGTCTAGGGTTAAATCAAGATCTTGTTAGTATATGTCTTTTGAGAAATTTGATATATTTTATTTTGTAACACCCCACTCCTAATCCCATGCAAACCCTACGTGTCGAACTAAGGTATGTCGTGTCTCTTTCGTTTACATTATTACTACTATCGATATAAATATAGTGGAAAGTATACAATCCTAAAATTTAAAACATGTAAATATTTAAATAAAACAGTAATGTTTCCCCTGTATATATTAATTTTGACACATGTATAAAATTATATAACATTTAACCAAATAGAATAACCCAAACCTAATATGTCCAAAATTCTCTATGCAAAATTTACTTATAGGTCATCGTTCATATCTGTGTTGGCATGGGCTTGCACATGCTCTCTTCCCTACCTAATATCCTTACCTACAAAATAGTCTATAATGAGTAATTTACTCGGTATGTATAAACCTTCATATCTTTAACCATGTGGGCATGCATCATGTCATATATATATAGTGTTTCAAAATGAGGGCATAAAATATTTAATCTTACACATAGCATGTGCAATATAATGATGTAAAATTTTATGCCAAAATAATTTGAAATACTAATATACACATGCAGAAAATATAGTAAATTCATAGACTTCTACACCTCATATCATAACATATACGTATACTCCCCACAGTGCACGTCATCATAATATATGCATACACTCTCATGTCGTATATCATAATATATACGTACACTCCCATACTACATGCCATAATATATGCGTGCACTTCTACACCGCATGTCATAACATATACGTGTACTCCCACATCGCACACTATAACATATATATATACTCCTACACTACACACTACCACATATATGCATACATAAGAAATATTTTCAATATAATTCATATATTTATATTTTCAAAGTATATATATTTATATTTAACTCATAATGATCTCATATCTATCATATCAATCGAAATATGAAATTTAACATCAACCTACTTCATGCTTTTCAAAACACTTTCGAAATATGAAATTCTGTCTTAAATTAATTTTAAACATACCACCACATTCAAAACATGAAATTTTATGTTAAAATAATTAAAATGTATTTTTCACATTCAAAACATGAAATTCTATATTAAAATAATTTGAGGCATATTTTTTAAAATATATTATGCATGTAAAAGTATATATAATCACTATTTTACAATGATTAAACTTATACTTACTTGATTTAATTTAAAAAATAAAAATACCAGTGAAAGATCACATTCCTTTGGGATTAAGTGTGCTAAGTACAATAAACTTTTTTTTTCTTTCCTCTTTTTTTCTTCTCCCTTTCCCTTCTTCTCCCATAGTCGCAACCACCACTTCCTCTTCCTTTCATCCTCTACTTTCTCCCTTCGCCTTCCTCTCCTTCCCTTCTCCTCCACAGCCACAACCCTCTTTCCTCTTCTTCCTTCATTCCTCTCCTTTTCTCTCTTCCTCTTCTTCTCCCCCAGTTGTAACCTTTTCTTCTTCCCCTTCTTTTCTTCCTCTCCTTCTCTTTTTTCTTTCTCCTCCACCGACGCACCTCCTCGTGTAGAAGGCAAAGGAGCGCAACCCCCTTCTCTTCCCTCTTCCCCTTCTCTTCTTCTCTTCTTCCTCTCCTTCCCTTCTCCTCCTACGTTCGCAGCCACCACCTCCTCTTCCTTTCATCCTCTACTTTCTCTCATCTTCTCTTCTTCTTCCCCTTCTTCTCTTCTTTCCGTCCCTTTCTCTTCCTCCGTTTTCATATGGGACGCAAAGGTGCGTGGGAGGCAGTGGGATAAAAAAATCACCCTTTTTTTGTCTCTTTTTCTTTTATCACTTTTTCTATTTACTCTTTGTAAGATTTATATTTACACATAGGTCCTCAAAAACATAAAAATCATCACCTTCTCTTTAAATACAGATTTTAATCCTTTAAAATTCACATATCTAATTAAAAAATACTCAAGATTGATATATCTTCATGGTATCAATCATATCATGACATCACATATAATTGAATATTTTAAAACATATAACACTTAAGACATTTTTCATCTCAATTATTAATCCTCGAACGTAAATATGTTTACTCCATCTTAAATATTAAAATAATTTAATCTCATAATAAAATCTGCAAGTACACTTGGGCCTATTGCACTATACTTTAACATAAATATTGATGCTTATGCATACTCAGTCAATATTTCATAAAATACTAAAAATAATATATATTTTAAAAAATAAATATTTAAATTTTATAAGTCGAAAACATGAACATATCATTTATCATATTCATGAACTATAAACATCATAAATCATATCATAAAATAAAGCTAACATATACATATTATTTGTTCTTTTATAATATATTAGTTGAAATTCAATATGGATAAGACTTGGACGCTACATATTTTTTCTATTATTTAGTTTGATTTAAGATTGTACTTATTATTATATTAGAGAAAAGGTTTACATCGTCCTCCCTTTTGTCACACTTTTTTTAATTCTTATAATGATTGCATTGATGATCGCTTCCAATTCTAGTCATGGAACAGTTGGTGATGTGAAGAGGTAAGACGAAGGAATGGATCGACAATAATTAATTACCTATTACCAAGCAAGGATCGAGTCTATCTCAATCTGCAGCTCTTGCTAAATCTCATCAAGCCTGCAACCTTAATAGTGCTAAATCTCATCAAGCCTGCAACCTCAATAGTAATAGTCGAAAGGCATATAGGAAAGAATAAAGCAAGATAAGAATAGAGAAAGGAAGATGCCTGAAGAATTGTGTCAAGCCATTGAAGTTAAGCAAAACAAAAGAAGGGCTAATCAAACACATCACCAGTACTTGTGGGAACCGTTGAGAATTGATTCATAGTGGTTATCTAGGTAGTTATCATATTCTAGGTAGTTATAAGTATATTTTAAGTAGAGGCCTATGATCTAGAAATTATAGGGTAGTTATTAAACCTAACTCAATCATGGGTGGCATGATAGAGTGAGGTAGTTATCACTAGGTCCAATAAATAGGATCATAGTTCATGAAATAAGATAGGGTTTGTGCACTTGGGAATATCTTGTAAGTATTTTATATCTTACCTCTTGTTTAAATACTACATCGATTTTCTTGATTGAAAGTATTCTTTTTAATTGTATCGTAGTATTATATTTTTATCATTTCCTTACTCCTCTATTCCCAACATTTATTGGTATCAGAGATAAGTTTCAATCTAAACTTAGCATTATGGCTTTCAATGATAATTCTATGTCTCAACTCTTTATTCTCATATTCTCAAGCAAATGCTATGAATTTTGGAGTATCAAGATAAAGACTTTATTCAAGTCTCAAGATCTTTGGGACTTAATAGAGAATGAATATGTAGATCCAAATGAAGAAACCAAGTTAAGAGAGAATAGAAATGACTTAAAAGTATTATTCTTCATTCAACAAGCTATATATGGGACAATTTTTTCAAGAATTACAACAATGACAACCTCAAAGCTAGCTTGGTTAAATACTTCAAAATGAATTTCAAGGCTCATCAAGGGTGATTACGGTAAAACGTCAAATCATTCGTTATGAGTTTGAAATTTTGTTCATGAAAATAAATGAATTGGTGTAAGATTTTCTTTCTCAAGTGACTGAAATTATTAGTCAAATGAAATCTTATGGTGAACATCTTTATGATCATATAATTGTTGTAAAAGTTGATCATGTTGTTGTCACAATTGATGAGTCAAAATATTTATTTATATTTTCATTTGATGAACTAATAGATTCCTTGTAAAGGTTGAACAAGTCACTTGAGAAAAGTAAAGAACAAATATTTTAGGTTAAGAGGGAGTCTTCTATTTCAAAAAAAAGATAAAAAATTAATAGGAAGAGGAAGTGGCTGTGGAGGATTTCGTGGTAGAGGAAATGAAAGAAGAAGAGAAGAGAACACTTTAATGGGCATGATAAATAAAAGCAATCAAATTATAATAAAAAAATTACAAGAGTAGAATTCAATATTACTATTGTAAAAAGTTTGGTCATATGAAGGTAGATTGCTCGAAAAGAGAAAACAAGCAAGCTAAATGGAGGAAAATGAAGAAAATAGTAAATTATTTATGACTCATTCACAAGTTAATGATATCTTAAATAATATTTGGTTTTTGGATAGTAGATGTTCTAATCATATGTCAAGTATAAGATAATGTTTTCTTTGTTTCTAGTTTATCACATAACTTGTTGAGTATTGGACAATTGATAGATAATGGATATTTAGTTATATTTGATGATGGTTCATGCACTATTAAAGATAAAAAATTTGGTTTAATTATGGTAAATGTTTGCATAACATAAAAAAAGATATTTCCACTTGATGTTTCAAATATTGAAAAACATGTTTTTGTTGCAACTCAAAAGAATGAGTTTAATTTATGACATTTAAGATATAGATATATTAACATTAAAGGTTTAAGATTGTTAAATAAAAAAGAAATAGTTTTTGGATTGCCTAAAATTAATACATTTGATGTATATAAAGAATGCATTTATGACAAATAAAGTAAAAAATCATTTTCTATTGGAAAAGCATGAAGAGCAACTAATTAACTTGAATTAATTTATATTGACTTATATAGACCTATGCGTACAAAATCATTTGGTGGAAGTTAATATTTTCTATTGTTTGCTGATGATTATAGTCGCATGAGTTGGGTATATTTTCTGGAACTGAAATATGAAATATTTGATAATTTTTAAAAATTCAAAGCACTTGTAGAAAGGCAAGGTGGTAGATACATAAAGACACTTCAGACAAAAAGATGTGATGAATTTTTATCTAATGAGTTTAATTCTTTTTATGAAGAAAATGATATTCATAGAGAATTGACAGCACTATATTCACCAGAGCAAAATGGTGTAGCTGAACGTAAGAATCAAATTATCATTGAAATGGCAAAAAGTTTGCTTAAAAGAAAATACCTTCCAAATCAGTTTTAGGTAGAAGTAGTTGCAACAATAGTTTATTTGTTGAATATTTCACCAACAAAAGTTGTTATGAATCAAACTCTTTTTGAGGCTTGGTATGGTATGAAACCAAGTGTATGCCATCTAAGAATTTTTTATTGTATTGCTTATGCTTTGATAAATTCACAAAACTATCACAAGCTTAATGAAAAAAAATAAAAAATACATCTTAATTGGTTATTCCTTACAATTCAAATCATATCGATTGTATAATCATGTTAGCGGTAAAGTTATTATTAATAGAAATATTATGTTTGATGAAAGAGAAAGTTGAAATTGGGAGTCCAATAAAGATGGAACACAAATTCAGATTTTAATAGAACTAGACACTCTATAGAATCAAGTGATAGATCCTATTCAAATTCTGATTCCTTAGATGAAACCCATTTAGAAAAATTTAAATTACTAATAGAAATTTATGACTCAACATTTGCTTTGTCTATTTAAGATCTTATAATTTTTGAGGAAACAATTGAAAAAGAGAAATGACGAAAAACAATGAAGGAAATCAAGTCAATTGAGAAGAATGAAACTTAGAAGCTAATGAATCTACCAAAATAAAAAAAAGCTATTGGATTAAAATGAGTGCTTAAAATAAAGTTTAATGCAAATGGAAGTATCTAAAAGCATAAGGCTCGGTTTATAGTAAAAGGATATTCATAGTAACAAGATATTGATTTTAATAATACTTTTTCTTCAGTACTAGATTCAACACTGTGAGAACTTTCTTGGCTTTAGCTGCTCACTTAAGTTAGAATGTTTATCAATTTGATGTGAAATCTATATTTTTAAATGAAGATTTATATGAAGAGATTTTTTATTTCTCAATCTGAAGGTTTTTTTGTTGAAGGACACGAAGAAAAGGTATACCAGCTAAAGAAAGTTCTTTATGGGCTTAAACAAGCTCCAAGGGCATGGTATAGTAAAATTAATTATTATTTTCATCAAAATGGATTTAAGAGGAGTAATAATGAACCTACTCTTTATCTAAAAAAGGAAGTTGAATATAATATTCATATGATTTACTTTTATGTTGATGATATTATATATATGGGTTCATTTAACTCTTTTGCGATAGAATTTAAAAAATACATGATGAATAAGTTTGAAATGTTAGATCTAGGTCTACTACACTATTTTCTTGGGTTGAAGTGAAACAAGGATCATGTAAAATTTTTATTTCACAAAGAAAATATACAATAGATCTACTCAAAAAATCTAACATGATTAATTGTATAGTTGCTGCAATACCCATAAATGTAAATAAGAAATTAAAACTTGAAGATGGTACATGTTTGACAAATATAAGATACTATAGAAGTTTGGTTAGAGGTTTGATTTATCTAACTCATACTCTACCAGATATTACCTTCTCTGTTGGTGTAGTATCTAGGTTTATGCATAGCTCAAGCAAACATTATCTCAGAGTTGTTAAAAGAATTCTATGTTATATTACTGAAACTATAGATTATGACATTTAGTATTTTCATAATTTTAAATATAAATTATTTGATTTCATTGATAGTGATTGGGTAAAAGTTTAGATGATAGAAAGAGTAAGTAATATTTTTAGCCTCAGATCAGGAGCTATATCTTGAAGTTTAAAAAAACAAGCAACAACTACGTTATCAACATCGGAAGTAGAATATGTAGCTGCAATATTAGCAGCTTGTCAAGTAAATGTCTTAGAAGACTTTTTGAAGATCTTCATCAAGAATAAAAAGAAGCAACGAAAATATTTTGTGACAACAAAACCATAATTGCAATAACGAAGCATCCAATATTTCATAGAAGAACGAAGCATATAGAGATATGTCATCATTTCATTTGGGATCTTATAGTAAGTAGAGTCATAGCAATAAAGTATTATAGAATAGATGAACAAGTTACAGATATTCTCACCAAGTCGCTTTCAATTCAGAAGCATGTTTATTTTATATCTCAAATCGGTGTATATAACTATGAATCAAGGGGGAGTGTTGAGAATTGATTCATAGTGATTATCTAGGTAGTTGTCATGTTCTAAGTAGTTATATGTATGTTCTAAGTAGTGGCCCATGATCTAAAAATTATAGGGTAGTTCTTACACCTAACTTAATTATGGGTGACATAATGGAGTGAGATAGTTACCATTAGATTATATAAATAGGACCATAGTTCATGAAGCAAGATAGAGTGTGTGTATTTGGAATATCTTGTAAGTATTCTATGTTTTACCTTTTGTTTAAATACTACATCAGTTTTTTTTGATTGAAAGCATTCTTTTTAATTACATCATAGTATTTCTATTTTTATCATTTCCTTGTTCCTCCAATCCAACAGAAACTTATCTCCAATTTTCAAGCCCATGTTGTTGAATATATGAGTGAATATAAGAGAGATTATGTCCTCCTAAGGTGTCTATGGTCCTTTCTTGATGCCAACATTGTCCCATTGATAGCTTGGCCACTATTTATCTCCTAATCTCTCTACTATGGCTGTTAGCATAAAATAAAAAATCATGCTATCTGTAATGCGGAAAAACTTTTATGTCAAGATTGAAATCAAATAAAATTAGATCTAACAATATTACGATGCATATCTTTTTTTGTTGTTTAGAAGAATAAACCTTATCTGATCTACAAGCGCTCCATCTTCGGATCTAAAATATTAATCTACAAGGATCTGCAAGGAGAACTAGATCCTTCTCCTCTCTTTCTATCTTTTCATATGATCACCTAGATTGATGGATTAGGGGATTAGGGGAGAGGGAGATTGAGAGAAAAATCTTAATCTCTCAATTGTTGAGATGCTACTCAGATGCCTCATTTAGCCCCTAGAGGTCCTATCTATTTATAGGCGAGAGCAGAGAGTCTATGATAAGTTATTAGAAGAGTTCCTCCCATCAAGGTTATCTCCTAAGGAATCCTACTTTAATTGAACTTCTTTTCTATTGGCCAATAACCATAATCAGAATCCAATCATATCTATAATATATCTTAATTAAATAAGGCCACATAATCTAACATTCTCCCACTTGGCCCATTAATTAGTAAAATACAAAAGGATTTAAAATCAAAATAAATAAATAAAATTTATTTAAAAAATAATTTGACTCAATTGGATTCTGAAATTTTAGAAAAACTATATACACGCGCGTGAATTTTAAAATAGGCCAATAATTATAATAATACTACATTAAGTTTAACTAACAATATGAGTCATAGTGGTTGTATGTCATCAATATCACACTTCCTTCTATGTACGATAATACTGTTAGCATTTCCTAATGCAATCCAAAATGACCTCTATAATTTGTCTTGTCAAGATAATCCTGTTATCACATTTAACCATAATATGTAGATATATAATTATGAACAGGATAACAGATATAAATAACTTTAAGTACGTAAATAAGAATGTCAATTATAGTATCCACTCAAATATGCATTACCATATTCTTTATGGGTTGCTCACAAACCCAATCATAAGAACATGTTCTTTCAAAATACTTTAGACTGTAAGTCTTAAGTGAATGGATCAGCAATCAATACAGTAAAACTCAAGTAATTAATTGACATTGGATGTTTCTAGACTCATCTTCTCTAACCATCAAGTACTTTATACCATAATGCATAAAGATACAATAGTACTTATCATTCTTAGAGAAGAAAACTATTGCAATGTCACAAAATATCTTCAACAACTTGGCAATCGAGTCTGACTACACCAAGTCTTAAGATAAAATTTTACAGTCCAAAAGTTTGATCAGTGGCCTCAAAACATGCCACAAAATCAACTTCTATTATTAATAATAATAAATTACCCCTCTAATTGATATAGATATTAACTGTAAGGTAGACTTCTTATTATCGAGGCAATTTATATAATCAGAATTTAAAAAATACCATTATTTCAAGCTGATATAATTTCATACTTATGAGCATATAATCCTTTGTCTATTCCGGATATCTTATTACTTTCTTTACAGTCCTTTAGTGTTTTTACTTCTAGGTAATTCCAATATATACCCAACATTTTAATTATAAAAACTGATATCTTTTCTAACACAATGTTAAGTATAGATTTCCAATTGCGTATATACAAAGAATATCTTCTTTATCTGATTCTTTTCAAGTCATTTTCAAGAATTTACTATTGACTAAAATTTTGCTTTTATGATTTACTAAACAAAGCTGTATATTAAATCTTTTCAAGACTCGGTTGATATATCCTTTATAAGACAGTCTTCATAATCATTGAGGTCTATCCTTGAATTACTCAATGTTAATAATATAAGATATCTAATTCATATCAACCATCTTAAAACTCTTAGTGACAAATTTCTTGATTTAGGATAATAAACCAAGATCACTATTGGTAAGGCAAAATATTATCCATATAAAGACCAATATAATAAACTTGCTCCTAGTGATATAAATACTGATCAATAGTATTTTCCTTAAATATAAAAATAATGATATCAAAAATATTTATATATCATTATCATTAAGCTTGTTTAAGGTCATAAATGGATTCCTGAATTTGCATACCAAACTTTATATTTCTATTATTTTCTTCGTAAATCACTTAAAGTAACCCATGTAAAGCTAGGTTTTTAAAAATATTTTCATATAATTATGATATAACTCAAATTCATAATGAGTCACTAATGTCATGATGATTCTTAACGAGTTCATTAAAAATCTCGTTATGATCGATACATTCTTTATGAGTAAAACTTTTAACCACAAGTCTAACCATTATATCATTCGATATTATCCTTTGAGTCACATTTATATAATAGATTTTTTTATAATTATTGAATAATTCGATAAATTTATCAAACATCATTCTGGTTATTTATTTTAACTCTTCTTTTATTGCATCATATTACTTTTTATGACCTATGATAACAATAAGGGATCCATTCTGATTCCTGTATCATAATATATTCTTGTAGATGTGCAATATAATAACCATAAATGACATGATTCCTTCCCCTTTGAGATATTATCAAAGTTGTCAATTATGGTTGTTCTACAAGACCATTAATAATGATATCAATATAATGTAGGAGTTTAGTAATGCTATTTTGTTGTTCACTTTTATCAAATTATTTAATGATTTAAGTAACAATAATCTCTCGAATAATAAAGGAGTATTAACTTGTATCTTCTCTATATCAAAATTAAATTTTGAGATTTTCACTCCCACTGATTTGTTATTTTATAGGAATCTTACATTACCAGATTTAATTGTCCTCATATTATGATTAGAGCAATAAGATATGTACCCATTTAAACTTTTTCTGAATAGATAATAAAATATTTAAAATAGTTATTAAATCTAATTTTCTTTTATGTGAGTTGAAGATCCTTATCTTTATAGGACAATCTCAAATATGTAAATATCTTAAGTTAGGTTTACTATCATTTCATAACTTAAAAGAAGTCATATAACTTACTTACTAGCAACATGTCGTTGGAGTTTCTTCTCACATTGATTTAGGTAAAAGAAATAATATATCATGCTCCTAACAATATCTATAAAGGTACAATTATATCTTTCAACAATCATATTATGTTGTAACACATCTAGTAAATCATATACTTTATTTTTCTAAGAATCTAGCAAAAAAAAGTATAATTGGGTTCATCATAACTACTATAAAATTTATCACCCTTATCAGATATGATGATCTTGACTTTTCTATCTAATTATCTATCAACTTCATTTATATACACTTCAAGAGTGTAAACGGTCATAGACTTTACATGAATTAGATATATATAATCATATCTCAATAGATTATTTATATGGTGATAAAATGTCTCTCTTTAATGAGACGAAAGCATAGAGAACTAAAACCTCAAGGAGTTTATAAAACTACATTTCACTTCAATATTTAAATATAGGATCATTGTAAACTTATGATTCATATTAATTCTATATAGACTATTATACATAATTTAAAGGTTAATTTTATTGAATCACAGTAAGTTTACAATCTCCAAAAAGGAAAATAATATTCTAATAATTCTAGGTAAAGAACTCAAATTCCTAGAATTATAAGAACATAGCATGGATTCTCAAGATTTATCAAATTGAATCATCTTTAGACATAAGCAATAAATATAAACTAATATCACTTTCACTTTAAGATGATTCCCTATATTGATAAATATCTCATTCTCTTTTGGTTTTATCCTTCTTTATTTTTAATGAATATCTATTATTGGTAATATATGATGAAGCATTAAACTAATCCATCAATAATATATGTAATATTTGATTTGAACCATATAAAGGTTATTATACCTTTTTCATTTTAAATCAAATCTTATAGTATATTTCTTCTTCACCTAACTTTATTTGCTACAAAAATAATACTTTATTATGAAGATATTTTTTATGAGTTTATATAGTAATTATAAACTCAAGTGGACTTACGCTTTATTCTTATTTTAATGTTACTTACTCCCTGAGTAGTACTCAAAATATTATGAGTCTTAAGCTTATAGCTTTATCATTTATTTTGAGGATATAATCTTGAATTCCTCAAATACTATCATAGTAAGGTGTCAACTAATGACTTATCAGAAAATTTAAATTGATCCTTAGATATTCTCATGCGCTAGTTGTAAACTGTACTGAAGTCTAAGTATCATAAAATTGAGTCTTTGAGTCTTTCATACATTTTTGATCAGCACCTCAATTATTTATTTCACAGAACTTTCAATAAATTATATTCTGTTCAATTAATCTAATCAAGGTCTTACTCACTCAATACAACTTATATATGCTCAAGCCATTTATTTCAAAAGTATAGGGATAGTTACAGAAACTGAAGTGCCACAGTAATAATATAACATTAATGCTTGAGTTTTCAAAATATGATGAACTATTGATATCATCTATATTTTCACCTTTGGGTGAAATATTGACATATCTAGTATTCACTCAAGATCACTTATGGAAGACTGATATCATCCTTGTGAATAGTATTGTTACCTTTGGGTATACAACCCTAACCGCAAGAATATCCAAAATAATATCATCCTACTCCATTACATAATTATTTGAAATAGATCCAAGTCACTTTGGTGGTTATAGGACCAATACAAAAGGATAAAATACAGTTTAAAATATCTTATGAATGACATGAACTTTATTGTAATTCATCTCCCATAAGACTATCATCCCAAGCTACTTTGGTAGCTACAAGTTAGATAAAACTTAAGGAGATAAATTATAAATAATATTTACTAAATTTTTTTATCATGATTCATGTTGTCATTGTAAATATTATTTTATTTAATATCATTTAGGATGAATTCCATAATGTATTTTATAGATTATTGGTCCAAGTCACTTTGGTGGTTATAGGACCAATACAAAAATATAAATCATATCTTCATGTGAAAGGTAAATATTATTTTATTTAATATCATTTAGGATGAATTCCATAATGTATTTTATAGATTATTGGTCCAAGTCACTTTGGTGGTTATAGGACCAATACAAAAATATAAATCATATCTTCATGTGAAAGGTAAATATTATTTTATTTAATATCATTTAGGATGAATTCCATAATGTATTTTATAGATTATTGGTCCAAGTCACTTTGGTGGTTATAGGACCAATACAAAAGGATAAAATACAGTTTAAAATATCTTATGAATGACATGAACTTTATTGTAATTCATCTCCCATAAGACTATCATCCCAAGCTACTTTGGTAGCTACAAGTTAGATAAAACTTAAGGAGATAAATTATAAATAATATTTACTAAATTTTTTATCATGATTCATGTTGTCTTGTCATTGTAAATATTATTTTATTTAATGTCATTTAGGACTAATTTCATAATGTATTTTATAAATCATCGGTCCAGGTCACTTTGGTGGTTGTACGACCAATACAAAAATATAAATCATATCTTCATGTGAAAGGTAAATATTATTTCACAATTTCAAATATATATACATGTGAATAACTAAATGAATATCCAAAAATAATAATTAAATTTTAGTTACCACATGTATAATCAATAATTAATATGAGAAAACTATAAAGTAAACCATAATTTATATTTTTTTAATTAAAATTAAATCCAATCAAATAATCAAAAATATAATCATGATTAAATTTAATCATAATTATAATAAATCATACTTATTAATTTTATAATTGAGAATATAAACCAAAATTTCTCAATTTCATAATGATAAAATTGTAAATATTTGATAGGATATAAATTGGAAATATGCAATTTATAAAGGGTAAAACTATAATTTGACAAAAATTAGACTCGAGAGTAAAACTATAAATATGTTAATAGAACATAAACTAAAATTACTAAATTTGCAAAGGGTAGAACTGTAATTTTACAAAACTAGCCTCGAGGACAAAATCGTAATTATGCAAAAACCCTAATATGCCTTGTTGCCATCGCCTGCCGGTGCGGCGCTGCCGTTGCTCGTGCGTGGCCGCTGTAGCACTACGTGTGGTGCTGAAAGGCTGGCCGCGGCTGTTGCCAGCACGCAACCATTGCCACCATGGGAGCTGCCTCTACCCACGAGCGGTCGCTGCGGCGGTTCCTGCCCGCGCGTGGTTACTACCAGCGTGCGACCGCCGCCTGTGCATGGCCTACCCATGCGCGGTCACCATCGATGCGCGATTGCCACACCGCGGCGCTGCCTGTGCCACTTGTGCCCACGTGCGACCTCTGCCACTACCTGTGCACAACTACCGCGGTTCTTGCCATCAAGGTTATCTCCTAAGGAATCCTACTTTAATTAAATTTTTTTTCTATTGATCAATAACCATAATCAGAATCCAATCATATTTATAACATATCTTGCTTAACTAAATAGGCCATCTCTTTCTCGCATGTGAACCTCCTTTTAAACACATGACACGGGGCGAGGGAGCTCCCTTTCACCAAAATTAATTCGGACTCGTTTTCCTGTCCATCTCTTCTTCCTCTGTGTCAAGAAAACAGAGAGAGCCATTAATCACCCCTTTCCCTCTTTGTCGAGCCTTTGGTTTGGTGGAAATATCAACACCACAAGAAAATAAAAGCTCTTGTCAATGTGAATTGGATGATAAAAACGTCTACGTATGGCCTGCAGAAAATTCAACACTCATAATAGATGGCAGAGTTTGACAAGTTCTTTCGTAGATTTGCAGATCAAGATATAATAAGTTCACATAAATGAAGGTATGCAAGACGCCCGCACCTAATGTGTCACTGGAACGAGTAAACAAAGCTCCCTTTGGTGAAAGGAGAGATACCGACTTTTGTGTAATTTGTCTTAAGATGATTTCACAGTGGTAAATTCACTGCTTAACTCGGAATAAAGAGGATTCTAATCCAAAATTGGAGGAAAAAATATGCCTATGGAATTACCAAAGAAATTTTAATGTACAAACTTTAAAACGTGTGATGCAAAATAACACATGTAGTTCAACAGATTCTGTAGAAAAATATTTAGAATATATTATTCCCAAAAGAGTTGGCACCAAACTCTATACATTGTCTAGAGCACAATTATCAGAATCAGATTTGACATTGACGACATGGTCAAGCCTCTCATCCATTGTTGCCTCCAAAGTAGATTAGTAAACTTGATGCTGGGATGAGATGACCAAGTCTGAATTTGAAGTGGATTTAATGTATCGAGAAGTCAAATTTGAGCTGAACCACCAAAGTGGTGCTTAAGTGTCGAGGTAGAATTCTCGATCTCTCAAGAGTAATACTCCCAATCTCCTAAGGTGAAGTTGAAGTGGGACTTTTATTTGTTGATGGTTTTCATACTCTCGAGGTACTTACAATAGTAGATCGGCGTCGTGTGTTTTCAACTCAGTCCTTTCGATGTTTTAGTTAGTCAAAAGTTCAAGGTTAAGCGGTTCAAGGGTTTGAAGAGATGGGAGAAGAAAAAGAACTCGAGGCTTCCTATTTGTTTACTGGAAAATTTTATTCCAATTTGAGATGATTAAAGAAATCATTTTTGTTAAAATTAGTGTTGACGTGATCTATCTGATGTAACAGCATTGGCATGGTCAATTCAAAGTAAATGTTTAGGGAAATATTATTATAATTTATTACATATCAATTATAAATATTATTATAATTATTTATTAGATTAAAGTAAAATTAATAAAGTAAAAAATAGTCATAGGATTTATTGAGAAATATATTGATATCAACTCAAAATACAATCTATCTGCCTCAACATAGTGGTGGAGGAAACTCCGTTCTCCACTAAAATTTGGTCTAAAAATATAAAATAAAATGAAAAAATTTCAACAATACGAATTCTTACAAGTCAATTGTAAAGCAAATACATTTCAAAAGTCAATCATCCCATTAGTATATATCATATACCTAAAGGAGTACTCTTCTAATAACAAATGGAGAGGCTTTGTCCTATTAAATAAGTTTATGTTTTCTCAATAATGGATGGAGATAAACCTATATCACACTCTCAACAACAGATTGAGTGGTATCCCTCACCATTAAAGTGGAGATATATTCCCCCCAATAATAGATAGAGGAATTATCTAGCCATCCACATTTGACAATATGCTAATCCTAAAAGAAAATCGTCCTACTTGCCCTCGGTAAAAAAAATAAAATCAACTCATACTAATCATATCTATATCGGGATGAAATAGTATATTAAAATATTTTAATTTATCTTTCAAATATCATTAATATGAAATAATATAAATTAGTCACCAATTGATTTAAATCCTAGTTCACTCAGTTTAATTGAACTCGATTTAACTAGAACCTAATTGATTTGATCTCTAATCCTCATTTAATCAGTTTGAAACCATCTTAAACTAATATAATTTAGACTCGATTAAATTCAATTTAGGTTAAACAGATTTGAATAAGTAATACTGATTCGGAATCATATAATCAATCTATAATGAAAAAAACTGTTTTAATTTAATCAATATTTGAGCCCAAATTAAACAGAAGGCAATGGGGTAGACTACATAGCATTGGGTCTTGGACCAACCTATGTATTAGTTATGTATACTATACATGACTATGCATAATTAAATCAGGCTGGGTCAACTCAAGTTGTGTGTAATGCACATGATTGTCAATATTGAGCCAAGTCGAACTAGCCTACGAGTTAGGACTTGACCTATGGTTAGGCTTAGCTTGTTGGGTTAAACCTAGTTTATGGGCTATGGTTTGGCCTATATGTTGGGTTGATTTATTAGTTGATTTTAATCTAAATTTAATCACTTATCTTAGTTTTAGTTCTAAATTATAGAATCATGATATTATAATCAAAATATCTAATCATTAATATTAAGTCATTAAAACATAATGAATAATAGTAGATTAAAAAATACAATTATATAAGAAAGGAAATAATATTTTTAATAACTATTGTATAAATCTAATTGAAACGAAGTATTACATTCTCGATGCAACTCCTCGTTCATGAGGAACGAAGGAGATGAATCCCTTTCCATGAGCCCTCTAAATAATAGTTTTTTATTTTCATATTAATTTTAATTTTAATTTTAATTTTAATTTTAATTTTAATTTTAATTTTAATTTTAATTTTAATTTTAATTTTAATTTTAATTTTAATTTTAATTTTAATTTTAATTTTAATTTTAATTTTAATTTTAATTTTAATTTTAATTTTAATTTTAATTTTAATTTTAATTTTAATTTTAATTTTAATTTTAATTTTAATTTTAATTTTAATTTTAATTTTAATTTTAATTTTAATTTTAATTTTAATTTTAATTTTAATTTTAATTTTAATTTTAATTTTAATTTTAATTTTAATTTTAATTTTAATTTTAATTTTAATTTTAATTTTAATTTTAATTTTAATTTTAATTTTAATTTTAATTTTAATTTTAATTTTAATTTTAATTTATTAATAAAATTTCTAAATTTTAATCAATAGCATCATGTAAAATATTTCAAAACCTATACATGAATAATTATAATATATTTTAAATATTTAAATAAAATAAAAAATATTTAATCTTTCTAAAAAAATAAGAGAGAACATGTTCTCGATGCAACTCCTCGTTCATGAGGAACGAAGGAGATGAATCCCTTCCATGAGCCCTCTAAATAATAGTTTTTTATTTTCATATTAATTTTAATTTTAATTTTAATTTAATTTATTAATAAATTTCTAAATTTTATTGAAAATCAATAATTACACTTAAATTTAGGGATTTGATTTTACAGAGGCTATCTTGAGCGCTCTTATTTCTTACCCTTTTCCATCGATGATTACAACACTACACGGCAGTAATAATTCGCCACTACGTCCCTATAAATCCAATTCTTTTTTGTTACACTAAAAAATACATGGTCAACTCCATTTAGGTGAATCCTTAAATTGCAACTCTTCAATCGTGACAACAAGCAACACACGTTATCCCCATAAACATTCTTAAAGTTGACTTGTCTTAAAAACATATGCACACAAAGATAGCAGCGAATTTATCCAAACTGATAGATGAATCAAGAAAGGTTATGGAATAGTAGGATATGACAACTTCCTTTACTTGGCGAAAAGTGAATTCTTTTTTGCTACAATAAAAAATACATAGTCAACTCCTTTTGGGTGAATCGTTAAATTGCAACTTTTCAATCGTGACAAGAAGCAACACACACCTTATCCCCATAAACATATTCCTTACTGCTGGCATCAGAAAGCTCCTGTCATCTCGGCGCACAAAGCCTCGACCAGAATGTGCATGCTGTGGGGCAAATGTCGCCGAGGCAATGGTCTCGAAGAATCATAGGGGAGAATGAACAAAGTTAGAAGAGTGAGTATGAACAAGAATCAGCATTGAGCTCCATGAGCTCATTCACCTGCGCCGAGGCCTCGTCCAGGAGCCAATTCTCCAACAAGAACAACGGATGCTGCTCGCTCTCCGCGCCCAGTTGGGCTTCAGCATCATCGGCTTGTGCGTGTTGGAAGGGATGCGTCTCCTCCCCGGTGTTCTCCCAGGGAACAATGTCCATGTTCTCGAAGGAATGCAGTAGGTCGAAGTCATCGTGTGTCATGGTGGCGCCGCACCGTCGGTCGCTTTCAGCTTGACTTTTCTCGGTTAGTGACGCTGCTGTAAGGGCGCTGATGATGTTGCTGTTCTCGTCGTCGTCATCGTCGGCGGTGGAGCAGGATTGTTTCAGCTTCCCTGGCGCGTTGACCGTTGGCGATGACTGCATCCACCCCTGGAGGAGCCTCGAGATGTTCTCGCTGCTGGAGGCATACCTCGACTTCTGGTGATACCTGGGGAGTGCGGCGGTGAGGTCCTGCTTCCTTGATTCCTTCATGTCGTAGCTTTGGGACACGTAGTCATGGCAAACGGGCCTAGCATCAGATAAGGGCTTCTTGCCATCTGCATCTGCAGCTCCCTGGATCTTGTTGATCTTCTTCTTGAGATGTGTGTTCCAGTAGTTCTTGATATCATTGTCGGTTCTTTGGGGAAGGTAAGAGGCAATGGCTGCCCATCTGGCTCACAAACATTGTAGTCTCAAGTTTAGCACAGCAGTCTATGTAGGTGATCCATCATAGTCATGGAATTAAATAGATCCACAACAACTTTCGTTAATTCTTATGATGGTTGCGTTGGATGCTCGAGTCCAGTTCTGGTCATGGAACATACGGTGATGTGGAGGTGCAAGGTGGAGGAAGGAATCGACGATAAGTGATTACCTGTTGCCAAGCAAGGATTGGAGATGGATGATAACTCGTTCTTCATGCGGAGTGAAGTTGCCGCGTTTGATTCCAGGCCTGAGGTAGTTAGTCCATCTCAATCTACAGCTCTTACTGCATCTCATCAACCCTGCATGCAGCTTCAACGCAACAGTTAAAAGGCATGCAGGAAAGAACAAAAGAATGCTCAAAACAGTTGTTTGGGTTGAAGTATCCGTCATCTTTAGCAGTATCCGTTTAGAAGATTTCGGCAAGAGGGGAAAGTAAGATGTTGATGTGTGTTAGAATGAAGTAACAATTTTCTCTTCTTTAACAAACGAGAGCAGTATGCAGAGGCGATCGACGCTTGAGAAGAAGGGACGACAAGAATATAAGAAGTCATGTCAAGCCATTGAAGCTAAGCTAAAAGGAAAGAAGAGGCTAAACACATTACCTGTGCTTGTGGGAACTGATCTCCAGTTTCCAGGTCCATGTTCCTGAATATAAGAGACCAAGACGATGTCCTCCTCAGGAGTCCATGGTCCTTTCTTGATGCCAATGTTATCACAGCAAGGAGGCCTTCCCATCGGTAGAGCTTGGCCACTGCGTTAGTCTCCTATCTCTCTCTGAATCTCTCTACTTTGGCTACCTTTCTTTTTTCTGTCGCCTACAGGTCTCCTCCTGAGCATGTGAGCCTCCTTATTATATACACGATGAGACGAGACATGGGAGCTACTTTTCATCTATATCAATCTATCTACCTGAGTCGCTTTCTTGCCCATCTCTCCTTTCCCTATTATGAAAACATCGGCCTTTGTTTCCTCCCCAATCTATTTGCCGTTTATAAGAATCATCAGCTCTGCTGAAAACAAGAAAACAGCAATAGTCATTAATCGCCCCTCTCCCTCTCTGTCGACTCCTTGCATACCACAGACTGCACTTATTATGGGTTCGGTGGGGATGGTATAACACCGATAAAAAAACACACAAAAAATCGTCAATATATACTTCAACCAGTTTGGATGAGAAAAAGGTAAGACGTACGTCATGCAGAAAATTCCAAAGACATAATAAATGGTGGAGTGCGACAGATGGGATCTGCAGATGAAGATATACGTACGCAGATGAGCAAAGCAAAGATGTTGAATTTGAATATTTAATTTGTTATGACTCAGAGTGTTAAATAAACATGGTGTTATTCCATGCATGGTCTCAAAGATTATTTTTGAGAATCAAAGGACTCCACTGACCAGAGAAATTTTGATTATACAACTTTGCATGGTCAAATATGCATCCAAAAGAACAACCATCTTGCCCAACATCAAGCACAATACTCGGGTCCCGCCGTAGACCTCCAAATAGACTGAACAGCGAACATTCGGCCTCGGCAATCATAACCTTCTCTTTGTACTGTCTCCCGTGACACCGGAAGAAACATGTTGCTCCACCTCAACACGGCAGATTTCCATCTCAAACTTTCTCTTTGCCGAGAGATACCATTTTATTACTGCGAAGACTGAACTATATACTGTAGCTTGTTGTAATGTCTCTCTCGCTAATCGAGTAAAGTTAGCACTTCGAATTAAATGAGTTCGTTGGATCGGTGTAAGTAATGAAAAATAAATCCGTACTTGTATATGATTAAAATCTGAAGTAGTTTGTGATTTTTTAACCATTGGAATGAAATCTATCGATCTCACAGAGCGCTAATTAATTCTTTTGTTTCAATGCAACCAACACGAACTTTCTAATTGAGATTGCTGGTAAAGTGATGTCTTACCTAATTCCATCCATTAGGGTATACGCAAGAAGTTGCATGATACTTCAGATGATATATGAGTAATGGCATTTGCAACCAAAACATAATTGCCAAATTAATGAGCAGAAATGTGGATATATAAGTTCATTGTCCTTCTGCAAACCTGAAGAGTACATGCTGCAATAACAAAACAGTTGTACAACAGTGATGGTTTTAGCACCACAAACGTGGCAAAATTTGCTACTATCATTGCCGTACTTAAATATATCATTTTCTTGATCTAACCAACATATGGACCAATTCATGTTCTTGTAAAGATATATTGGACAACCTCATTTTCCATCATAATGGCTAGAAAAGGAAATTTTGGAGTGATCCATTTGAAGAACAGCTACAAGTGATAAATTTCTCTCCTTTGATGGCTCTGATCCAAAGGATAAAGCAGGCTCAACAAGCTTTTTAAGTGTCAGAATGGGATAAATAGTGAGAGATATGATAAGATTAATTTAAATAGTTAAGATTAGATAAAATAAAAGATAAAAATTTAGATTAAAATAAATAGAAGAGAGTGAAAAGATTTATTGGGATATGATAGACTTTTTTATTATTTTAAAATTTTCTACTCTATCCTTTAGCTATTATAAATAGTTACTTTTGGATCAATCCAAACAAATATTGGAAATACTCCCGGTTCCTTCTACTATTTTTTTTCCTTTTCTTTTTGAAGTTCTATAAAATAGCTAACAAGTGTGATATAGCTTAATTTGAAAAAGATCGATTAAAAAAAAGAAAGGCTAATAGATCAAAAAAAAAAAAAAGACGATGACAAACATCGGAGTAAGTATTCATAATCAACTTCTTCTATCTTCAAAAGTGATGATTACTAATTTTGGATTATTAAGATGAAAATTCTATTTATTTCATAAGGATTGTGAACTTTGGTAGAAGATGATTTTATAGAGTATGGTCTATATCAAAAAGCAAATGAATGAGAATATATAGAAAGATACAAGAGTCCTCTACATGTTATAACAAGCAATAAATGAGTCATTATTTTCTAGAATCAAGATGGCATTAATATCAAAATAAGCTTGAAAAATATTTAAAAAATATATTTAGAGATACTTATCGATGAAAGATTCTGTATCTATCATTGGTTTTTTCTCAAAAGTCTTTTCTATTATGAACCAAATGAGATCTTATAGTGAAAATCTAAAAAATCAACTATAGCCAATGAGATATATGCATAGGAAAAGGATGAGGTTCTAAACTTCAATGATAATAAGCTTGCAACTGAAAAATGATAAGAACAAGAAAATTAGCATTATCCAAAGAGGCCAAAGAAAATAAAGAAGGTACAACTAATGATTTTGAAGAAAAGAAAGAGGATAAGGATAGAAAGGTCAAAATTGATAAGGAATTACAATTTATATAGCAACTATCTGAAAAAAAGAAAAATGATCCTTAAGCCACGTTTTGACAAAGATTCAAAAAAGAAAAAAAGGAAAACACTAATAATGATGAACGAAGTAAAAATAATTGATCATCAATGAGTTCCTAAAGCCAACTAAAAAAGTTTTTAGATAAATCAAGAGAACCCTCAGTTATGGCATTTATTATAAGTAGGTAAGAGATTTTAAACTATATTCTTATAGTGATTAGGCTAGTTGTGCAGATATAGAAATAGCACTTTAGAATTTATGTACAGTCTTGGCTCAAATTTGATTTTATGGATAACAAAACGCAAGAATGCATTACTCTCTCAAGCTCTGATGCAGAGTACGTTGCTACTACAAGTATAGCATATTAAACAATTTAGCTTCCAAGAATTCTAATAGATTGTTAGGAACATAATGACACTAAGAGGGGGGATGAATTAGTAATATAGTAATTTTGATCGATTTTAAGGTTAGATCGATAAATCTATATCAAAAATACGTTTAACTAAAAGTGTGAGTAAGGGTAGCGACTGAAGTAACTTGGTAAATAATAACAAAACAAAGGTAAGAGAAGGGATGCAAATCGATTTATAGTGGTTTGGTCTTTCCGACCTATGTCCACTCCCAATTCTTCTTCCCTTGAGGTCATTGGCTTTCATTACCTTTTTTTTTTTCAATGGGCAAAAGTCAACTATCCTTATTATAATTTTTCTTATTTTAATAGGCTTAGGAGAGAACCTTCATACTATCTCTTTTACAAGATCTCTCACCTCCTATAACTTAGAATCATGTCTAAACTCAAGGAGGAAGAGACTCAAATACTTTCCAAAGATAAAGTTTATAATACTTTTGTACTTAAGAATTTATATTTCATTAATCATAAGTGAGGTATTTATAAATCCCAAAAGGCTTTATGAATGGAGC
>CM017197.1:40845055-40905055 GCA_004837865.1 Musa balbisiana
AGTCTTTAGCTTCTTGAATTGTCATTATTTTTGGATCACAACTTTTGGGAAGAGACTTTAAAATTTTACTCACCAATTCAAGATTAGCATGAGCTTTTAACCCATTGACAATATCCTTAAAACAGGTGTATATGTCACTAATAGATTCACCTAGTTTTATTTTAAATAACTCATAACTATAAACCAAAAGATTAATTTTAGATTCTTTTTCTCTATTTGAGCTTTCATAAGTAACTTCAAGTGTATACCAAATATCATGTGCGGTATCACAAGTATAAACTTGATTAAACCTATTTTTATCTAAAGCACAAAATAAAGCATTTATAGTTAGCATTTAAGAAAAATATTTTCTTTTCAAAATTATTTCATTTATCCATTGATTTAGAAGATTTTTGAATGATAAACTCAACAACATTTCATAAACCAAAATCCATTGAAAGTAGAAAAATTCTCATTCTAGTTTTCCAACAGGTATTGTGCTAGTTATAGTTGCCTTATAAGTTAGTCACATGAGTGATGACACATGTGACATAACACATATTCTCTTTGCTTATTATTATTATGATATTTTTTATTTTATATTATTTATTATATACATTGTGATGTCTATAGGATAGTGCAATGAGAATCAGATCGTGATGAGATCATGATAATGAAATCGATTCACCTTTAAAAATAGCCCCCAAATAATCTTGCTCATTAGTTACTTGAGAGGGATATTGAGATAACCGGATAGACTAGTGTACTGTATACCCGTCCATACGATGGAGGCGGCTGGTCTCATAGCTGCTTATGTGGGGACACTAGGGATACAATGCATATGTTCATTGGAAAATGAATTCACTTATTGATGCGCTCAAAGAATGTTAGATGATTGATGATACTTTGTTGTTAAATAATGATTTCGTCATCTTAGTGGTATATCTGATCCTTAGACTTGAGACACTAAAGATATCCTATATGAGTACTCTACTCTTTGATACCATACTTATAGGTTTGGAAGTTCTAGATATAATATAGCTAGTCATCGGGAGTGTTAGCCAATTTTACGAGGGCTATTGAATATCGATAGAGGTTCATTTGCTCTCGATGTCATAAGAGGAATATCCTATATATTTTTTCTCAAACAAATCTTTAGCCAAGGTCATTCGGATTGAGAGAAAAAAGTTCTTTAGGAGAATTCGATTAGAGCAAGACTCGAGTAAAAACTATATGGGCCTAATAGTACCATGCTTGGTATATAATCTCTAGGGTATTAGATGGATAAGGAACTATAGATATATGGTAACTAAGGGCAGATAGGTCCATTGGATTAGATTCTCTTATATCGTTTAGGGTTTGTGGCGTAGTGGCATAGCATGTCTGTAGTAGATGAGTCGAGTGAATTATTATGTAGATAATATTTCACTGAGCCAAAAATAGTTCTAATAAGTATGACACATGACTAGCTTAATATTGGGCATAGAGGGTCACACATATGGAAAGTGTTGAGACGAGTAGAGATTCAAATATGAGATATCCGTCGGAGCCCCTATCCTATTTGATATCCAATAAACCCTTAAATTATTGGATCCTATGGATGAGATCCAATAAGAGCCAATGAGAGATTATTGGATAGAGACCTACTAATCTAAGAGGCTTATATAGTTGGATAAAGATCCAGTATCCAATTTCGTAATATCTATTAGAGTTAAGTTGATAGAGGGCCTCTATAAATAGGAGAAAACCAAAAGGCCATGGGCTAGGTTCTTTTTTGCTACCACCTCTTATTCTCCTCTCTCCTCCTCAACCTGCAGCCCTTATTTGAGGCATGTGGATGGCAAGAAGGGGTAGCCCCTTCTTGATTGTGTGGTGCATGTTGCGAGGATAATTGTGCAATGATTTGAGGAGCGTTTTCATAGCCCCTGCCATGTAGATCACTGCTAGAGAGAAGGACAATTGACCTCCTTCATCTCCTCCTATAGATTTATAATAATTCAGGAATATATGATCTCCCTAGGTAACACAATCTCCCTTATACACATTGTTTTTTATTTTGTAAGTTTTTTTGCACCAATTTTCACATGACGATGAAACCTTTTTATGAAAATTTGAGATTTATGTTCTTTGTTCATCCGCTGCATATGTGATGTCGCCCCTAGATTTTCTAACAGTGATATCAGAGCCAGGTTACACGTGTAAAAGATTTATTTTTAAACTACGTGTGTTGTGTTCATTCACATAGAAATTGTTTTGCGTGATTGTTATGATTTTTGTCATAATTTTTGAGATCTGAATTGCATATATTCTCCATGTTAAAAGGTGTTTTAAATTAATATTTTGTTACTAAATTTGTTCTTGCACAATATTGGGAAAAGGGTAGCAATTGTTGTTGCCTTACGGTTTTGCTAAAGGCTACTTGCAACCTTAACCGAGAGCACACCATGCTGCTCTCGGCATGGCCAAAGGCTACAAGGCCAAGAGCAGCAAGGGCACTCTCAGATTGGGGATTGGCATCCCTTGCAGCTAGGTTTCTTGGCTGTAGGGGGCACCAAAGGCCATTGGGGTTTCCTAACCGCCCAAGAGCCCTTAGCGGCCAGGACTCTTGGCCGCATGGGGCAAGGTGGCAGCTAGGGTTTCATAGTCACCCATACTCACCTTGCAGCTAGGGTTTCCTAGTTGTAGAGGTAACCTTAGGGGCCAAGGAACCCTAGCCGCAGGGGTAACCCTAGCGGCTAGGGTTTCTTGGCCGCATGAGGTACCCTAAGGTAGGGTACCCCAAAGGACTACAAAATAGTTAGTTAAATAATGTTATTATCTAATAGTCCTATATGATGAATGATCATGGACTTTGTGATATGTGTGTACATGTGATATAATTATTATTATTATTGGGGTAGGTGAGCCTCCAAATTTTCTCGTTTATTATTAGGCCTATGTGCTTGTGATTAAGTTGTAATTATATGAGGAGACATAGTAAGAGCGTTGTTAGAACCCTTGTAGATTCTAAGCTTTGAGTTGATTTTTTTAGGGGATCAGCCTCCTTGGAACTCTATAGGAGTTCCTTCCTTCAAGTTGCTACTCAAAGGCTGCAAAAAAAATTCATCTATTGCTTGAGAAAAGAGGATGAATACATGGCTATTTATAGGGCTTCTAAACCCGAACTCCTAATAGAACTCCTACTTAAGACTCTTACTTCTAACCAACTCCTAATAGGACTCCTACTCAAGACTTATACTCCTTTACAACTCCTAATGCTTCTCTAATAAATATCCTCTTAACCTTAGCCAATCTCTTCACCTCTTTAATAGGGGTCAACTAAGTAGATTTTACATGAATGCCCGTCTCAATTAGGACTCTCTTAGCTAGAGTCCTAACAGATCCGTCCTCTTCAAATCAGCCTTATCCTCAAGGCTGAGATTCCTTGAACTTGGGGAACCGGGTCTTCGGCTCCTCATATGATTCCCATGTGGTGTCTTCAAGTGATAAATTATTCTAATACACTAATACTTCAGTAGAGGGACGTCGGTGACGTATCATGATCCTACGGTCGAGGATGGCTTGTGGTTAGGCTTGAATAACTCTATCCTTAGTAGTGTTGGGTAGTTGGATATGGGGTGACTCGTGTTCTCCCAACTTGGGATTCAGGCATGACACATGAAAGATAGGGTGAATTTTGATATCCTCAAGTAATTTAAGTCTGTACGCCACGGCTCCAATACGCTCTATGATTTGATAGGGCCCATAAAAACGTGGGGATAGCTTCATGGAGGCTCGAGTGTTGATGGAGAGTTGCTTGTATGGCTATAGGCAAAGATAAACCCAATCTTCTATTGAAAATTCTATTTCGCTTTGTCGTGTGTCAGCTTGCTGCTTTATTCTAACTTGAGTGGTAGAGAGATTATCCTTTAACAATTATATGAGTTTGTCCTTGTCAATTAATTCTTAGTCAACCTGATCTACCTTGGCCGAGCCAATTACATACTTTGGAATCACAGGGGCCAACCGACCATATAGTGCTTCATAAGGGGTACATTTTGTAGATGAATGATATAGTATTATACCAATATTCAGCCCAGGGAAGCCATTTCGCCCACTCCTTCGGCTCGTTGGCGAAACACCAAAGGTACGTCTCTAAATACCTATTTACCACCTCTCTTTGGCCGTTAGTTTATGGATGATACGCTGTACTTATCTTGAGTTTGGTGCCTTGTAATTGAAATAACTTGATCCAAAATTTACTAGTGAAGATCCTGTCATGATCACTTACAATGGACCTTGGCATCCCATATAGTTTAACAATATTTTCTATGAAAATCTAGGCAATACTAGCAGTAGTGTAGGGATTTCTCATAGCACAAAAATGAGCATATTTCGTAAGTCAATCAACCACCATGAGAATTGTGCTTTCACCTTTGGAAGGTGGCAGCCCTTCGATGAAGTCCATGGAGATGTCAGTCCACACCGAGTCCAGTATGGGTAGTAGTTGTAGCTTCCCTAGACTTGCTACTATTTCTCCCTTGTGCTATTAACATATATCACATTGTGCCACATATTCCACAATAATTTTTTTTCATTGCTCTCCAATAAAAATTTTACTTCACTCTTATATAGGTTCTCAGGAATCCGGAGTGCCCTACTGAAGGTATGGAGTGCATTTCATGCAGGATGATTTTGATGCAAGGGGAGTCAGGTATAAGCACAATGCGACCTTTGTAGTATAAATCCCTTAAATCCCAAGTATAGTGGGCTATTGCACTTGGATCCTCCTCCAATTTTTTAATGATGTTGCTGATCTCTGGATCCTTCTTCCATGCTTCCCTAATGTTCTCGAGGAAGTTGGTGGTAGGAAGGGAGATGACTGAAACCTTTGCTTGCTTAGGTAGCCGTGAGAGTGCATTTGTAACAATGTTTTCTTTCCCCTTTTTGTAAATAATTTCATAATCAAATCTAAGAAGTTTGGTTTCCCATTTTTGTTGCTCAAGGAATGATATCGTTTGCTCTTAAAAGTACTTGAAGCTTCTTTGGTCGGTTTTAATTTGAAATCGCTGACCGATCAAGTAGGGTCTCCACCTCATTACTACGTGTACAATGGCAAACATCTCCTTATCATATATTGACATATTTTGATGGGAGGGAGATAATACCTTGCTGTTATATGTGAGTGGTCAACCATCTTGCATGAGAACGACTCTAATTCCGACTTCAGATGCATCAGCCTCAATGATGAAGGGTCGCCTGAAATCTAGTAGTGCTAGCACCAGCGTCGTTGTCATGGCTGCCTTAAGTTTGTCGAAGGCAGTGGAGGCTTTGTCCAACCATTGGAAGACATCTTTTTTCAGTAGAGAAGTGAGAGGTGTGCTGATCTTCTCATAGTCCTTAACAAATTTTTGGTAGTAGCCCGTTATGTTAGGATCAAGAGCACTAAGAGGGGGGGGGGGGGGGGTGAATTAGTGCAGCGGAAAACTTTTGACGATTAAAACGACGTTCGTACGATAAGAATGATTTCGGTATGAAAGTCGATTCAGAAATTGCTTTAACTTAAGATCAAGCAAAGTGCAGTTAAAGTAAAGCTATGGAAGTAATTGCAGTTAAGATAGAGAACAAAATGTAAATGCAAACCGAGATTTAGAGTGGTTCGGTCAATCTTGACCTACATCCACTTTTGGCTTCCTCCTCCGATGAGGTCACCGACGTCCACTAGAGGCCTTCCTTCAATAGGCGAAGGCCAACCACCCTTTTACAGTTTCACTCCTTTTGACGGGCTTAGGAGACAACCCCTACAGATTTTTCACTCCTCTCTTGAATGATCAAAACTTTGAAGAAAAGAGGGAGAAGAACTTCTAGCCTTTACAATACTTTTAAGCTCTCAAAATCTCAGAATAAATGCTAAGTTTCGGTGCCCTTTCATGCATGAAAGGGTGGGGTTTATATAGGCCCCAAACTGATTTGAATTTGGAGCTCAAAAATGTCATATCCCATGTTTTCGGGGTTCTGGCGGTACTACCGCCTGACAGAGCTCGGAGACCGAGCTCGGGCGGTACCACCGCCTGATAGAGGCAGTGCTACCGCCCAGTCTCACTCGGAGACTGAGCCCAGGCGGTGCCACCGCCTGACAGGGCGGTGCTACCACCCAGTCTCACTCGGAGACTGAGCCCAGGCGGTGCCACCGCCTGATAGGGGCGGTGCTACCGCCCACCCAGTCTCACTCGGAGACTGAGCCCAGGCGATGCCACCGCCTGACAAGGGCGGTGCTACCGCCCAGTCTCACTCCGAGACTAAACCTAGGCGGTGCCACCGCCTGACAGGGGCGGTGCCACCGCCCAGCCTCACTCCGAGGCTCGGCAGTTGGGCGGTGCCACCGCCGGCCAGGGAATTTGGGTCTGAATGGGCTGATCCATTCGACCCAATTTGGGTCTGTCAAGGGCCCAATTGCCCCAAGATTAAGTTAATGAGATCACCTCCCATTTCTAATTTAATCATCAAGCTAACTACGATATTTTTCAAGACATTTACTGTAACTTGCTCCGGTGCGTCAATCGCTTCTTCCGTCGAGCTTCCGACGAACTTCCGGCGATCATCCGACGAACCTTCGGCGATGCTCCGGCGGACTTCCGGCAAACTCCTGGACTTGCGACGATCCACTTGGTGAGTTCCGATGAGCTTCTTTGGCAAGCTCTTGGACTTCTCGGATTTGTTCCCGCAGAACCTCCGATGACTATCCGGACTTCCGTCGAACTCGCGAACCCCCAATGTGATCATAATCTTGACTTCGGTGCAACTCCTGCTGCATGTCTTACTTTCATCGTAGTTAATCCTGCACACTTATCTCAACATATGGATTAGATAACAAATGACAATTGACTTCATCATCAAAATCTGAGATTCAACAATCTCCCCCTTTTTTATGATGACAATCAATTGATAATGGAGTTAACTTTAACTCCCCCTATCTATATGCCATACTCAAGATAAGTCATTTTTGAATTTAAAGCCTTTGAATTCAAGAGACATATTGATAAGTTAAGATTGTTTAACCTTATTAATACTTCCATCATGATTCCTATCATGATGTATCTCTCTGAAAATGATGTCAAGGCTTGACATCCATTTTCAAGTTTTACATTTCAAATGTGAATGATAGTAATGGTAGCAATTCATCATATGGTAAGATATCAACATGTAAAATTACAATGCAAGTTCTTGATATCTTAACATAATGCAAATATTTCAAAGTGTTTAGCAATCATAGCATTTCTATTATCAATTTACCATATATTTCGATGCAAGCTTTTTTTTTTTAACATAATTCAAATTCAAATATGACACTCATAGCATCAATTCATATATTTCTCCCCCTTTGTCATCAACAAAAAGGAGAATGATATAAGCAAATTTTAAACACAAGTGAGTGATAGGTAATTTTTCAACAATGAGTGATAGGATACCAATTATACAAACATCTCAAGGAAAGATTAAATCACGCTTTATTTTCACAAGGATCAAGATATGTATGTGAATCAATATCCTTGCAAAAAAAAAAATCTTCCTTTTTCAAAAAGGAAATTATAAGAAGGAATCATTTTATCAAATCCATTTCTCGAAAATATTTTTCACATTATAAGCCTATGAAAGATGTATTTGCTAATTGATTCCATATGTCAAAAATCAATGATATGAATCAAACTCGATATGACATATGCTTATTAAGTTCGGAAGAGAATAAGATATCAAGAAAATCCAAAAATAAAATTTAACACTTTCATGCATTCAGACAAGGTTTTGCTATAGATTTTCCAATATAATCATGAAGATAAAACATGCTCATTATCATGGAAATTTTTATATCCAAAACACATAATTTTCAACATATTATTAAGGCATGTAATCATATAAAATCATCATAGCAATTAAGTGATTTGATTATTGAATCAAGAAAGTCCGAAAAATAGATTTAATGAGTTCAAGCATTCGGACACATTAACATTCCTAATTCTCTTCTAATGAAATTAAATTGTTCTTCACTCAAAGGCTTTGTAAAAATATCAGCTAGTTGATGTTTAGTATCAATGAACTCTATAACTATATCATGATTGGTGACATGATCTCGTATAAAGTGATATCTAATATCAATATATTTTGTTCTTGAGTGTTGAATGAGATTCTTTGTTAAACATATAGCACTTGTGTTATCACATTTAATGGGAATATTTTTAAGATAAACTTTATAATCTTCTAAGGTGTTTTTCATCCACACAACTTGTGCACAGCATGCACTAGCTGCAATATACTCGGCTTCGGTTGTTGATAGTGCAACCGAGTTTTGTTTCTTAGATGACCAGGAAACAAGAGCATGTCCCAAAAATTGACATGTTCCTGATGTGCTTTTTCTATCTAATCTACATCCAGCAAAATCTGCATCAGCATAAGCAATTAACTCAAACTTCTCGGTTTTCGGATACCATAATCCTATATTTGTGGTACCTTTAAGATATCTAAGTATTCTTTTAACCGCTTTGAGATAAGATATCTTAGGGTTCGAGTGAAACCTAGCACAAAGTCCTATACTGAACATAATATCTGGTCTAGTTGTAGTAAGGTAAAGTAAACTTCCTATCATACCCCTATAAGTTTTTTGATCGAAGCTTTCTCCACTTTCATCAACTTCTAACTTAGTGGATGTGCTCATAGGAGTGTTAATAGCTTTTGAGCTTTCCATATTAAATCTCTTTAGCAAATCTAAAGCATATTTAGTTTGACTAATAAAGATGTCATTTCTTAGTTGCTTAATTTGTAAGCCTAAGAAAAAGGTTAATTCTCCCATCAAACTCATTTCAAATTCTAGACTCATGGTTTTAGCAAAGGATTCATAAAGAGATTCGTTTGTAGAACCAAAGATAATATCATCAATATAAATCTGAACAATGAGAAAATTATTTTCAAAATTCTTGATAAACAATGTAGTATCAACCTTGCCTTTTGTAAAATTATTTTTAATAAGAAAAGAACTAGGTCTCTCATACCAAGCCCTTGGGGCTTGTTTTAAACCATAGAGAGCTTTAGTTAATTTAAACACATGATTAGTGAGGCTATTATTTTCAAATCCGGGAGGTTGTTCAACATAAACTTCTTCGGAAATAAAGCCATTAAGAAAAGCACTTTTAACATCCATTTGAAATAACTTAAAATTATTATTACTAGCATAGGCAAGGAGCATCCTTATGGCTTCTAATCTAGCCACAGGAGCGAAGGTTTCTTCGTAATCGATACCTTCTTCTTGGTTGAAACCTTTGGCTACTAATCTAGCATTATTTCTAACCACGATATCATTTTCATCTTGCTTGTTTCTAAAGACCCATTTAGTACCAATAACTAAATGGTCATTTGGCCTAGGAACAAGCTTCCACACCTCATTTCTCTCAAATTGATTTAACTCATCTTGCATTGCGATAATCCATGAATCATCCTTCATGGCTTCTCAATACATTTAGGCTCAATTTGGGAGAGAAAAGCGACGTTGGCACAAAATTCTTTAAGAGAAGAACATGTTTGAACCCCCTTAGATGTGTCTCCTAGAATTAGCTCCTTAGGATGAGCATCTACATATTTCCAATCCTTGGGTAAGGATGTTTCGGAAGTGGATGCATCCAAGTTGCTAGTTGGAGAAGGGGTTTCATTTAAATTCAAAGAATCAAAATTAACATCATCATCAAAATCATTTTTCTTGATTTCGGAAATCTCATTGAAAACAACATGAATGGATTCTTCTATAATTAAAGTTCTTTTATTGAAGATACGAAAAGCTTTAGAAACCGAAGAATAACCAAGAAAAATTCCTTCATCGGATTTAGCATCAAATTTTCCTAAGGCATCCTTTTCATTCAAGATAAAACACTTACACCCAAAAACTTTAAAATATGAAACATTGGGTTTTTTGTTGTTCCACAACTCATAGGGAGTTTTGGTGAGTAAGGGTCTTACTAGAACTCTATTCAAAATATAGCATACAGTGTTTACGGCTTCGGCCCAAAAATATTTGGGTAAGCTATGTTCATTCAACATAGTTCTTGCCATTTCTTGTAAATTTCTATTTTTTCTTTCTACTACTCCATTTTGTTGAGGATTTCTTGGAGTAGAGAAGTTATGATTGTATCCATTAAATTCACAAAATTCTTGAAAATCATGGTTTTGAAATTCACCACCATGATCACTTCTAATTGACGAAATCATAGAACCCTTTTCATTTTGGACAAGTTCGCAAAACTTGATAAAATATCTAAAGCATTCATTTTTATGTTTTAAGAAATAAGTCCATGTGTATCTACTATAGTCATCTACAATGACAAAGGCGTATTTGCTACCTCCTAGACTTGATGTAGAGATAGGTCCAAACAAGTCCATATGGATCAATTGTAAGGGCCTAGAGGTACTTATTTGATTCTTAGATTTGAAACTACCCTTAATTTGTTTTCCTAATTGACAAGCATCACACACATTATCTTTGATGAACTTGATATGAGGAATTCCTCTTACAAGTTCTTTGGATGATATTTGAGTGATTAGTTTCATGCTAGCATGACCTAATCTCCTATGCCAAAGCCAAGCATCCTCATTCAAAACCGTGAAACACATTTCATTACAAAGATCATTAATGTCAATAGTGTATACGTTATTTTGTTTTAATGCAATCATAGATGTATTTTTGTATGGTTTTTCAATGATGCAAGCATTAGATTCAAATTTGACAATATATCCTTTATCACATAATTGACTAATGCTCAAGAGGTTATGTTTTAAACCATCAACTAACAAAACATCTTCAATAAAGAAGTTGGATTTGTTACCTATGGTTCCTTTGCCAATGATTTTACCCTTGTTGTTATCTCCGAAGATGACATAACCTTCGTCTATGCTAGAGAGCTTAGAGAATTGAGATGGATCTCCGGTCATATGCCTTGAGCATCCACTATCAAGGTACCATCTCTTGCTCCTAGCTTGTGATGGTGTATGTTTCTACAAGAAAGGATTATTTTTAGGAACCCATTTACTTTTGGGTGCCTCAAAAACTGATCTAACTTGTTTATCATGTTGCATAGAATTGATTATGGTTCCTTTAGGAACCCAAATCAGTTTGTTCGGACTAGTTTTCTTGAATGGACATTGATAAGTTTTATGTCCATATTTGCAACAAAAGTTACATTTGCTTTGGTGCCGAACATGTAAGATAGGGCCTTTTATGAAGGTGGTTGGATTTTGGTGAGGACTTCTCACAAATCCGATTCCACTTCTTTTAGGAACGTGACCCTTATTTGTAAGGATCATGTTCAAAGACTTGCTACCAACCTCGAATTTCTTCAAGGTGTCCTTAAGTAGCAAGTTCTCCTTTTGGAGAGTTTTTAGATCATGGCATTTTATACATGGAGCTAAACTATCATGATATTCAGATTTTAATTTATCGAAATTACAAGTAAGACTATTATGCTCCTTTTTTAGCAATTTGTATTTTCTACTAATAGTTTTGCATTCATCAAATAAGTCATGGAAGGCATTTAATAATTCATCAAATGATAAATCTGCATCAATTAAATTGGTTACCTCCTCTCCGATGGCCATTAGGGCATAGTGAGTAACTTGCTCGGTGTTGGACTCCTCTTCTTCAAACGTGCTTGAGTCATCCCACGTTCCTTTGAGCGCCTTCTTCTTTGGTGTTCTTTTCTTGACTTGGGGACATTCACTTTTGTAGTGTCCCAGTTTCTTGCATTCGTAGCAAATAACTTGGTCATTCTTGGGTTCAAATTTATTTTTTGTGTCATTTTTAAACTTGTTTCTTTTAATGAATTTTTTAAATCTTCTTGTTAGAAGTGCCAAGTCATCGTCAAAGTCCTCATCACTTGAGTTCTCTCTCAAGTGGTCTTCTTGAGTTCTAAGTGTCATATCCTTCCTGTTCTTTGGAAGGATGTCTTCTTGCTCTTCATGAGCTTTGCAAGTCATTTCGTAGGTCATTAATGACCCGATTAATTCTTCAAGAGGGAAGTTGTTTAAATCTTTAGCCTCTTGAATAGTAGTGACTTTAGGGTCCCAACTCTTAGGAAGGGATCTTAGAATCTTATTTACGAGCTCAAAATCCGAAAAACTTTTACCGAGTCCTTTTAGACCATTGACGACATCCGTGAAACGGGTGTACATGTCGCCAATAGTCTCACTCGGTTTCATCCGGAAAAGTTCAAATGAATGTATCAAAAGGTTGATTTTTGACTCTTTCACTCTACTTGTGCCTTCGTGAGTCACTTCGAGTGTATGCCAAATATCAAACGCGGTTTCACAAACCGAAACACAGTTGAACTCGTTTTTATCAAGCGCACAAAATAAGGCATTCATAGCCTTTGCATTAAGAGCGAAAGTCTTCTTTTCCAATTCGTTCCAATCGATCATTGGAAGAGCAGACTTCGAAAATCCATTTTTGACAAGATTCCAAATTTCAAAATCCATAGAAATAAGAAAGATCCTCATTCGGGTCTTCCAATAGGTGTAGTCCGTCCCATTGAACATGGGTGGACGTGTGATAGAATGACCCTCTTGGTTTCCGGCGTATGCCATCTCTCTTAGGTTTTAATCCGTTTGAGAGTTAACCCCGCTCTGATACCAATTATTAGGATCAAGAGCACTAAGAGGGGGGGGGGGGGGGGGGGGGGTGATTAAAATGACGTTCGTACGATAAGAATGATTTCGGTATGAAAGTCGATTCGGAAATTGCTTTAACTTAAGATCAAGCAAAGTGCAGTTAAAGTAAAGCTATGGAAGTAATTGCAGTTAAGATAGAGAACAAAATGTAAATGCAAACCGAGATTTAGAGTGGTTCGGTCAATCTTGACCTACATCCACTTTTGGCTTCCTCCTCCGATGAGGTCACCGACGTCCACTAGAGGCCTTCCTTCAATAGGCGAAGGCCAACCACCCTTTTACAGTTTCACTCCTTTTGACGGGCTTAGGAGACAACCCTTACAGATTTTTCACTCCTCTCTTGAATGATCAAAACTTTGAAGAAAAGAGGGAGAAGAACTTCTAGCCTTTTACAACACTTTTAAGCTCTCAAAATCTCAGAATAAATGTTAAGTTTCGGTGCCCTTTCATGCATGAAAGGGTGGGGTTTATATAGGCCCCAAACTGATTTGAATTTGGAGCTAAAAAATGTCATATCCCATGTTTTCGGGGTCCTAGTAGTACTACCGCCATAAATGGGCGGTACTACCGCCTGACAGAGCTCGGAGACCGAGCTCGGGTGGTACCACCGCTTGACAAGGGCGGTGCTACCGCCCAGTCTCACTCGGAGACTGAGCCCAGGCGGTGCCACCCCCTGACAGGGGCGGTGCTACCGCCCAGTCTCACTCGGAGACTGAGCCCAGGCGGTGCCACCGCCTGATAGGGGCGGTGCTACCGCCCACCTAGTCTCACTCGGAGACTGAGCCTAGGCGGTGCCACTGCCTGACAGGGGCGGTGCTACCGCCCAGTCTCACTCCGAGACTGAACCTAGGCGGTGCCACCGCCCAGCCTCACTCCGAGGCTCGGCAGCTGGGCGGTGCCACCGCCGACCCAGGCGAGGCGGTGCCACCGCCGGCCAGGGAATTTGGGTCCGAATGGGCTGATCCATTCGGCCCAATTTGGGTCTGTCAAGGGCCCAATTGCCCCAAGATTAAGTTAATGGGATCACCTCCCATTTCTAACTTAATCATCAAGCTAACTACGATATTTTTCAAGACATTTACTGCAACTTGCTCCGGTGCGTCAATCGCTTCTTCCGTCGAGCTTCCGGCGAACTTCCGACGATCATCCGACGAACCCTCGGCGATGCTCCGGCGGACTTCCGGCAAACTCCTGGACTTGCGACGATCCACTTGGCGAGTTCCGATGAGCTTCTTTGGCAAGCTCCTGAACTTCTCGGATTTGTTCCCGCAGAACCTCCGATGACCGTCCGAACTTCCGTCGAACTCTCGAACCCCCAACGTGATCATAGTCTTGACTTTGGCGCAACTCCTGCTGCATGTCTTACTTTCATCGTAGTTAATCCTGCACACTTATCTCAACATATGGATTAGATAACAAATGACAATTGACTTCATCATCAAAATCCGAGATTCAACACGTTAGTCCAAGGAATCCACACAGTAATTTCACGTTTGTAGGTTACGGCCAACCTTGCATTGCTTCAATTTTTGTTGGGTCTACCGCCACTCCTTTTGATATTATATGCCCAAGGTATTCTACTTTTTGCTAGAAAAAATTGTACTTTGGCTGCTTACAAAAAGAGTATTCTCCCGAAGGATCGTCAAAATAACCCATAAATGCTAAAAGTGAGTCTCAAGAGAAGGGCTGTAAATAAGAATATCATCGAAAAATACCAGCACAAATTTACGAAGAAAGCTCTAAAAAATATTGTTCATGAGATTTTGGAAGGTTGAAGGAGTATTAGTGAGTCCAAAAGGCATTACCAAGAATTCATAATGATCGTTATGTGTGCGTAATGTAGTTTTTGGAATGTCGTCTTCACATACCCAAATTTGGTGGTAACCGGATCGGAGGTCCAACTTTGTGAAGACTCGAGCTCTTTTTAACTCATCACGAAGTTCATCCACCACTGGTATTGAGTACGTGTCCTTGATGGTGATGTCATTTAAAGCTCGGTAGTCGATGTACATCCACCAAGTTCCGTCCTTGCGTACAAGTAGCATCGGTGAGGAATAGGGGTTGCAACTTGGTCGAATCACCCATGTTTCAAGTATATCCTTTACGATCTTTTCAATTTCATCCTTCTAGAGGTAAGGATATTGGTACGACCGAGTGTTTACTGGTGGGTTGCCTGGAAGGATTGGAATCCGATGGTCATGTTGCCGAGTAGGAGGATGACCACGCGGCTCAACAAAAATGTCGGTAAATTTAGCAAGCAATTAGGCAAGATTTTGATCTTCAATTTTTATTTTCTTCCCCTCTGGTACTTGCTGAAGATGCATCAAAAAGCCACCATTTACCTTGTGTAAAACTTTCTCCATTCATTGGGTTGAAATGGTGGTTACGTTGCTTCCGTGCTTACCACATAGGATAATCTGTTTGCCTTTGCAGTAGAACTTCATAATTAATTTGGAGAAGTTCCAAGAGACATCACCTAGCATCATCAACAATTCTATGCCATAGTCATCAATTGGTAGGAAGAAGAAGTTGGTGATAATTTATTAGTCTTGCAGTAATAGTTTCACTTACGGACATCTTTGGTCGCATTTTAGGATTCTTTCGTTGGCGACCTTTACGTCGAACTTGCTGCAACCTTCAATGTCGAGCACCATCCGAGCATCAACCTTACTATTTAAGAAGTTATTAGTGCTGCCCGTGTCAATGA
This sequence comes from Musa balbisiana, assembly GCA_004837865.1. Lineage (NCBI taxonomy): Eukaryota > Viridiplantae > Streptophyta > Magnoliopsida > Zingiberales > Musaceae > Musa > Musa balbisiana. Next base: position 40,860,423 of record CM017197.1, read on the forward strand.
GAACAGTGATCGGTTGTTGTTTGAGAAGGTCTCAAACTTTCATCGTTTGCGGGTTTGAGTAGCCGGCTAGTGCGTGTACCGTAACATCGGTCGGTTGTGGCTCTTCTTCCGCATCTTCTTCTTCATAATCAAGGCTCTCTTATGGATGTTCAATAACCTCTTCTTCTATTAGTTCAATTATAAGAAGTCTCCCTTTTCTATAGCGATGCTCGTGGCTCCATGGCTTGTCATAGTGCCAACATAACCCCTTCGCAGATCGCTCCCGAAGCTCTTCTCTTGTCAACCTTTTTGGTGCAGGGACTTGGTTGATAGTAGGGGGGGGCTAAGGGCTTTAGTATTACTAGTTAGGGAGCAACCCTAGTCCTCTGGGCTTCATGGTTCAATCGCTCCTCTTGAAGTCGTGCGAAAGAGATGGCTACCATAAGCGTGTATGGTTATCGCGCTTTAACTTCTTCTCAAATCTCCGACTTCAAGCCCTTAATGAAGGTCCCTAATAACTATTTTTCAGACCAATCACGAGTTTGATTAGATAACCTTTTAAACCTAGTTTGGTACTCCTAAATAGTGGAGGTTTGTCGGATTTTTGCTAGTTGTCCATCAATATTCTCGTAATCGGTTGGTCCGAAGTGGATTAGTAGTCCTTCTTTGAATTATCGCCATAAGAGGACTCCATGAGTGTGTTCAAACTAGTCAAACCACTATATGGCATCCCCTTTAAGATGTATAGCCGTAATTTCAACCATTGATGCGTCCACAATTTTGTGGTACCGAAAATATCGCTCCATGCGCGAGATCCAACCAATCGGGTCTCCTTCTTCCCATCTAGGGAAGTCCACCCTCATTCGTGGATAGTTGGGATTAGTCATAGAGCCTCCCCTCTCTTAGAAGTTATCCGACTTAGTGCGATTGGTCAGAGCTCTCTCCTTAATGTGATTTCTTCGGGCTTAGTGGTCGACCCAAATTGAGTTCAGTAAAGAAAGTCTGAATCTTATCCTCCATTCACGCCTCAAAGGCTTCGAATTTAGCATTGATTACCTCCTCAGATGCCATAGTATATACCTCCAAATCTGTAATATTAAGCTCTCTCTTTTGTTGTCGGGTTAAAGGCATGTATTGGTTGAGAGAAGTGATGGTCGAAAGGGTTGGTGGATTGGTAGATGTAGGCTGCGGTTTAGGCTTGTTTTATGGTTATTTTGGGTACAATTTGAGGGTGTAGTTTGGTGGAGATTTAGGGTTGTGATGGTAGTGGATGAACGTTAGGGAAAAAGGTTTTAGATCTATGGTAGATGGCAGCAAAGGATTGATAGAAACCAGTGGAAGTTGCTACAAGTATGTGTTGTTTTGAAAGAGCAGAATTATCGTCGAAGAAACAGCGATTACTCGATAAAATTTCCAGCAAAAACTAAGAGATTTGAGGAGGGAATTTGATAGAAAAATCTCAATTTATAGGGAATTTGATAGAAAAATCTCAATTTATATAACAGCAAGGATGACTAATTTAATTAAGAAACTTTTGGTAGTATAACAGTAAGGAAATTGGTGCAAGTTGCGACAACAGAATTCTCGTCAAAAAATTTTAGCTATTTGCGATGAAAATTTGGAGCAACACAAGAATGTTTTTAGAGATGAATTCTTTAATAGATCAATCTTAGATGGAAGCTAAGATGATATATGAAGTGTATAAGAATTTTCGTTCAAAAAGGATTACAAATAGATCGGTTAAGGCAACAATATGCGACTAAAATTTTCTCCAGCAATCCTTCATTCGCAAAGATGATAACTTTTGCGATGAAAGGAATTCACAGCATAGGATATATAAGAAGATTTCTTCTTGGTATTTTGAATGAAAAATTACAATAGCAAAAGGTATTAGTGATAGGAGAATACCAGATCTCTGATGCAATTGGAGGTGATGACAATAAATTGATTTGATCTACGACAGAAGATGACGGTGGAGATGGTGACATTAAGAGCAATTGTGGGATTTGCTTGGTTGGTGGTGGGTGGCAAGGATGGCAACAAAAGCAGTAAGATCGTTGCTCTGATACTAGGTGTTAGAACCCTTGCAGATTCTAAGCTTGGGGTTGATCTCTTTAGGGGATCGACCTCCTTAGAACTCTATAGGGGTTCCTTCCTCCAAGTTGCTGCTCAAAGGCTATAGAAAAGATTCATCTATTACTTGAGAAAAGAGGATGAATACATGGCTATTTATAGGGCTTCTAAACCCCAACTCCTAATAGGACTCATACTCAAGACTCCTACTTCTAACCAACTCCTAATAGGACTCATACTCAAGACTCCTATTCCTTTACAACTCCTAATGCTTTTCTAAGAAACATCTTCCTAACCCTAGCCGACCTCTTCACCTCTTTAATAGGGGTCAATTAGGTAGGTTTTACATGAATTCCCCTCTCAATTAAGACTCTCTTAGCTAGAGTCCTAACAAGCGTGGAGGCAATAACGAGACCCACGATGCCGAGATGGATGATCACGACGTATAGAGATGCACTAAGATGCCGACAAAACCGACGAGGACGAGATAGACGATCACAAGGCATGGAGATGTGCTAATGCACACATAGATCATGATGTGAATGATTCGACCCATTGGCTCAGACCTGATCACAATAGGCTATGGTCTATAATCATCTGATGTGATTGCTTATGTGATGTGTGATTACTTATACACTTGCTAGATATATGTTGGGAAATCTTGGGGGCAACATCACATGCGTAGCGGAAGAATAAGAAAATAAAATCCCATATTCCCAAAGAGATGCTTATCGTCGTGCGAAGATTGGTGCGCAAAAATCTACGAAACAAACTGTGTATATAATAGATTATGCTACCTAGGGAGATCGTATATCCATGTTTCCTTGTAGATCTCTAGGAGAGGGTGAAGGAGGTCAAGCGTCCTCCTCTCTAGCGGTGATTCACATAGTATGGCTATGACGATGCTCTTCAAAACTCTAGGCCTGCTCTAAGGTGGAGAGGGGGAGGAGAATAGGAGAGGCAAGCAAAGGCTATAGCCTATGAACCATTGAATCCCTCCTATTTATAGAGGTCCTTAGTCAAACCCTAATGGATTCTCCCCTATTGAGTATTGGATCTGCATCCAATTACCCAAGCCTCTTAGATTAGTGGATCTCTATCCAATAATATCTCGTAGACTTTTATTGAATCTCATCCATAGGATCCAAATTCAGGTGCTCCGACGGATATCTCATATCTAAACCTCTACTCATTGCAATGCCTACCATATGTGTATGACCCTCTAGGCCTAATATCGAGCTGGCTGTGAGTCATAGCTATCAGAACTCCTTCTAGCTCAGTGAATTATTATCTCTATCTCTATGATAATTCACTAACTCATCGATTACGGACGTACTAGGCCACTACGCCGTAGTCCCCAAACGATACAGGGGAATCCAATCCATTGGACCTGTCTATCCTTAGTTACCATGTACTTATAGTCCCTTATCCATCTAATATCCCTGAGGTCGTATACCGAGTATGGTGTTTGTCGGACCCATATGATTTCTACTCGAGTCTCGCTCTAATTGGATTCTCTCGGAGAACTCTTTCTCTCTCAATCCGAATGACCCTGGCCAGAGATTTGTTTGAGCAAGAACACATGAGAAATTCCTCTCATATGCTGAGAGTGGATGATCCTCTACACTCAATAACCTCATAAGGTTGACTTCCACTCTCAATGACCAGTTGTACTAGGATCCATTGATGTATATATATATATTATATATATATATCTATATATATATATTGATGTATATATATATATTGATGTATATATATATATCTATATATATATATCTATATATATATATTGATGTATATATATATATATCTATATATATATATATCTATATATATATATCTATATATATATATTGATGTATATATATATATTGATGTATATATATATATCTATATATATATATCTATATATATATATTGATGTATATATATATATATCTATATATATATATAGATATATATATATATCTATATATATATATTGATGTATATATATATATTGATGTATATATATATATCTATATATATATATTGATGTATATATATATATTGATGTATATATATATATATCTATATATATATATATTGATGTATATATATATATTATATATATATATAGATATATATATATATCTATATATATATATTGATGTATATATATATATTGATGTATATATATATATATCTATATATATATATCTATATATATATATATAGATATATATATATATCTATATATATATATTGATGTATATATATATATATATAGATATATATATATATTGATGTATATATATATATATATATTGATGTATATATATATATATATATTGATGTATATATATATATCTATATATATATATTGATGTATATATATATATTGATGTATATATATATATTGATGTATATATATATATAGATATATATATATATCTATATATATATATATAGATATATATATATAGATATATATATATAATATATATATATATATAGATATATATATATAGATATATATATATATATATTGATGTATATATATATATCTATATATATATATATCTATATATATATATATATATATATCTATATATATATATATATATAATATATATATATATATATATATTGATGTATATATATATATATATTGATGTATATATATATATATATATATTGATATATATATATATATATATATATATATATATAATATATATATATATATATATATGTGACACATCATATTAGGAGGACCGAATCAAAATCCCTCTCTCGATAATATTAAGTCGATAAATGTGAGATAATTAGATTGACCCATATGGCCTTCTATCATTATAGGAAGAAATCGATTCCCAATGCAGGTTGAGTTGGTCGAGTCCCTCGAGACTCACCTACATTGCGATTCGAGATCTTGCCTATGACAAAGAGATGTTACTGATAACTTGAGGATGTAGGTATGCTTGGTTTGAGTCCCTCGAGGGCATATCATCGAATTAGACTCAACTTGTAATAATGGTGATGACTTAATCGAACATCATGGCTAATCGAGTCCCTCGAGACCATGGTGGTTTGGAGGCCGAACAGGATGAGAAACACGAGTTATGATCTATAAGAGTTGCCTATCTTTTCATGCTTAGTGTGATTGGTTGAGTACCTCAACGTTATGGTAAAATGCCGATTGAATCCTAATCCCCACTAGATTCGAAGATCTTCGATTCACATAACAGAGGGAGTTGTGTGTTTCACGAGAAAATAGTGAGAATTGATTAAGATAGAAAACCATATCTTGGTTCTTTACTTTTACAAAATCTACATGTTATTTCTGTCTGTTGTATGTTTATTTTTAGAAGAAGTCGCTTTCAAATCTCTTATGTGGTATACTTGATGTCAACTGCCTCACTATTCCAAATTATATGGATTGGCTCCGCAACATGAGAATTATTCTCGGAGAAAATTCATACATCTTTGATACATTGATACCTATGTCCAAAGAAGAGACAAGCGAGGATGAGATCACTTGCTACATGAAGTACATAGATGAATCCACTCTTACTCAATATTACATGTTGGGCTTCATGACTCCTAATTTACAGAGACAGCATGAAAATATGGATGTCAAATCTATTATCCCATTTGTTCGTAAACTATTTGAGGAATAGTGAAGGACTCAACAATACGAGATATTCAATAGTCTCTTCCATGCTAGGATAATTAAGGGGACATCGATTTAGAATCATGTCTTAAAAATGATTAAATGGATAGAGAAACTTATAGGTCTAAGAATGGTCCTAAACGATAACCTGTGTGGATCTTGTGCATCAATCCCTACCAGATTTCTTTTCTCGTTCATAATGAATTTTAATATGAACAGACTTATGGTGACTCTCCCTAAGCTTCTCAATATGTTGAGAGGGACGGAAAGCACTATCAAGAAAAAAAAGTTAATTCTTTATACTAGTGCGACCAAAAAGAAAAGGAAGGTAAAGGAAGGAGTAAAAAGGTCCCTTAAGAAGGGCGAGGGCAAGAGCAGACTAGGTAAAGCAAATGTTGTTAAGAAGGACTCGACGAAGGACGAAGGACAAAGGCCAGTGCTTCCACTATGGCAAAGACGAGTACTAAAAGAAGAACTACAAAAAGTACCTTGTTGAGAGGGCAAAACAGAAGCTTGGAGAAGCATCAAGTACATTCATAATCAATCTTCATTTGTCATATTCTTATGATAACACATGGGTATTGGATACCGATAGTGCTTATCACATCTGCAATTCATTGGCAAGATGGAGATTGGAAAGATCTAGGAGATTGGTGAGAGGCAAAATGGATCTCAAGATGGGTAATGAAGTAAAAGTTGCTACAGTGGCTATTAGCGAGGTCACCCTACATCTGTCTGGTGATATTCAATAGTCTCTTCCATGCTAGGATAATTACGGGGACATCGATTTAGAATATGTCTTAAAAATGATTAAATGGATAGAGAAACTTATAGGTCTAAGAATGGTCCCTAAACGATAACCTGTGTGGATCTTGTGCATCAATCCCTACCAGATTTCTTTTCTCGGTTCATAATGAATTTTAATATGAACCGACTTATGGTGACTCTCCCTAAGCTTCTCAATATGTTGAGAGGGACGGAAAGAACTATCAAGAAAAAGTTAATTCTTTATACTAGTGCGACCAAAAGAAAAGGAAGGTAAAAAGGTCCCTTAAGAAGGGCGAGGGCAAGAGCAGACTAGGTAAAGCAAATGTTGTTAAGAAGGACTCGACGAAGGACGAAGGACAAAGGCCAGTGCTTCCACTATGGCAAAGACGAGTACTAAAAGAAGAACTACAAAAAGTACCTTGTTGAGAGGGCAAAACAGAAGCTTGGAGAAGCATCAAGTACATTCATAATCAATCTTCATTTGTCATATTCTTATGATAACACATGGGTATTGGATACCGATAGTGCTTATCACATCTGCAATTCATTGGCAAGATGGAGATTGGAAAGATCTAGGAGATGGTGAGAGGCAAAATGGATCTCAAGATGGGTAATGAAGTAAAAGTTGCTACAGTGGCTATTAGCGAGGTCACCCTACATCTGTCTGGTAGGGCTATGTTGTATGGATGCATGCTATTTTGTTCCTTCTATTATCAAAAATATTATTTCTATTTTATGTTTGATATAAATTAGTTTCTAAGAATAATGGTTGTTCACTATTATTAAATGATAAGATCATCATGAGAGGAACATTGTATAATGGTATATTTATGCTAGACACTGCTCCATATATCATAAATGTAAGTGTGTTTAAGAGAAAATGAGATGAGGTGAATAGTTTATACCTGTGGCATTATAGGCTAAATTATATCCACGAGAGGAGAATTCAAAAGTTGCTAAAAGATGGATACATAGATCCATTCAATTATGAGTCATATGCAACTTGCGAGCCTTACCTTTTTGAAAAAGTGACATACTCTCCATTTAGTGGGATTGGAGAGAGAGCTACTGAGTTGTTGGAACTCATACATAGTGATGTATGTGATCCTATGTCAACTCAGGCCATAGGTGATTACTCCTATTTTATTACTTTTACTAATGATTTCTCTAGGTACGGACATATATACTTAATGAAGTATAAGTTCGAAGCCTTTGAGAAATTCAAAGAGTATAAGAATGAAGTAGAGAACTAGACTAGAAAAAGTATCAAGACTTTGATCAGATCGAGAAGGTGAGTACTTTAGTACAGAGTTCACCTAGTTCCTCAAGGACCATGGGGTTTTATCCTAATGGACACCTCCTTACACACCTCAGCTCAATGATATATCTGAAAGAAGAAATCACACACTATTAGACATAGTATGGTCCATGATGAGTTTTGCCTATCTACCCATCTCATTTTAGCGATATGCCCTAGAGACCGTAGCTTACCTTCTGAATAGAGTTTCAACTAAGTCGATTGTGTCTACACTGTTGAATCTCAAATTTTGATGATAAAATCAATTGATGAATTAATGATCCAATCCATGTGTTGAGAAAGTAATGTAGTACTAACTACAATCGTGAAAAGGCAAAACAATTAAAGAAAAGTTGAATGTTGGGCTGGAGTCAAAGATCGGGCATTAGGTTGGAAGAATCGGGGGATACGTTGAAGGTTCAGATGATGTGCTAGGAGTTTGCCGAAAGCTCGCTAGAAAATCACCAGGAGTACACCGGAAGTTTCGTCGAGAGTTCGAATGAACAATTGATGTGCCGGACAATTAGGATTTCTTGCATTATAATTACTTAGCCTTAATTATCATAGTTAGGGTTTCAATTTGAGTTAGTTTAGGAAGAAATCCTACTAACTCAATTAGGGGCCAATTGGACCCAAATCAAGGTTGAATTGGGCTAGATGGATGGCCCATTCAGTAACTCAGAGCCACGTCAAGCGGTGGCACCACTAGAGCTAGTAGTGGAACTGCCTAAGGCTCGGCCTCCTAGGTAGTTTGGGTGGTGGTACTGTACAGACAAGGCGGTGGTACCGCCAACAATTAATGCTGCCAAGCGGTGGTACCGCCTTGTCAAGCAGTGGTACCGCCATATCAGGCAATGGTACTACTAGAGCCCAATCTCCGAGGCTCTATCAGGCGGTGGTACTACCTAGACTGGGCGGTGGTACCGCTTAGTGTCAGTTTGCAACCGGTGGTACCGCCCAATAATAGTGGTGGTACCGTCAGTACCTTGAAAACTAGGGATAAGATTTTTTTAGATCCATTTTTTAATCCATTGGGGCCTATAAATACCTCACTCTTTCCTGCATGAAAGAGTATGAAAGTATGAACAAAAGTCTTGAGATTTTGTGTTGTAAAAGTCTTGAAAATGTACTAAGTGTTCTCCTCCTCCTTTAGATTTGTGACATTCTAAGAGAGGTGTTAGGCTTATAAAGGTTATCTCCTAAACCTATAAAAATAAGAAAGAATTATAAGAGGGTAGTTGGTCTTCGCTCATTGAAGAAAGACTATTAGTGGATGCTAGTGGCCTCAACGGAGGAGTAATTAAGAGTGGACGTAGGTCACGATGACCAAACCACTATAAATCTGGTGTGCTATTTTGTTTTGCACTTTCTTTCTGCATTTCATTGCTATTATATTCTGAGTTAATTGCTTAGTTCATTTACTCTATGTCAATTACACTTTCATTATCGTTTTCGTTGAATGAAGATTTTTCAAAATTGACGTTTTTATCGAAAACACTAATTCACCCCCCCCTCTTAGTGCTAATTTCGGTCTTAACATACATCATATGAGATATGGAAAGGGAAGAAACTAAATATTAAGGTTGTTAAAATTTGGGGCTGCCCTACCTATGTTAAAAGGCATAACCCCGATAAGTCAGAATCTAGGATGGAGCAGTGCAAGTTAGTGGGATGCCCTAAAGAAACTTGTGGATACTATTTCTATCACCTCGAGGACCAAAAAGTCTTGAGATTTTGTGTTGTAAAAGTCTTGAAAATGTACTAAGTGTTCTCCTCCTCCTTTAGATTTGTGACATTCTAAGAGAGGTGTTAGGCTTATAAAGGTTATCTCCTAAACCTATAAAAATAAGAAAGAATTATAAGAGGGTAGTTGGTCTTCGCTCATTGAAGAAAGACTATTAGTGGATGCTAGTGGCCTCAACGGAGGAGTAATTAAGAGTGGACGTAGGTCACGATGACCAAACCACTATAAATCTGGTGTGCTATTTTGTTTTGCACTTTCTTTCTGCATTTCATTGCTATTATATTCTGAGTTAATTGCTTAGTTCATTTACTCTATGTCAATTACACTTTCATTATCGTTTTCGTTGAATGAAGATTTTTCAAAATTGACGTTTTTATCGAAAACACTAATTCACCCCCCCCTCTTAGTGCTAATTTCGGTCTTAACATACATCATATGAGATATGGAAAGGGAAGAAACTAAATATTAAGGTTGTTAAAATTTGGGGCTGCCCTACCTATGTTAAAAGGCATAACCCCGATAAGTCAGAATCTAGGATGGAGCAGTGCAAGTTAGTGGGATGCCCTAAAGAAACTTGTGGATACTATTTCTATCACCTCGAGGACCAAAAAGTCTTGAGATTTTGTGTTGTAAAAGTCTTGAAAATGTACTAAGTGTTCTCCTCCTCCTTTAGATTTGTGACATTCTAAGAGAGGTGTTAGGCTTATAAAGGTTATCTCCTAAACCTATAAAAATAAGAAAGAATTATAAGAGGGTAGTTGGTCTTCGCTCATTGAAGAAAGACTATTAGTGGATGCTAGTGGCCTCAACGGAGGAGTAATTAAGAGTGGACGTAGGTCACGATGACCAAACCACTATAAATCTGGTGTGCTATTTTGTTTTGCACTTTCTTTCTGCATTTCATTGCTATTATATTCTGAGTTAATTGCTTAGTTCATTTACTCTATGTCAATTACACTTTCATTATCGTTTTCGTTGAATGAAGATTTTTCAAAATTGACGTTTTTATCGAAAACACTAATTCACCCCCCCCTCTTAGTGCTAATTTCGGTCTTAACATACATCATATGAGATATGGAAAGGGAAGAAACTAAATATTAAGGTTGTTAAAATTTGGGGCTGCCCTACCTATGTTAAAAGGCATAACCCCGATAAGTCAGAATCTAGGATGGAGCAGTGCAAGTTAGTGGGATGCCCTAAAGAAACTTGTGGATACTATTTCTATCACCTCGAGGACCAAAAAGTCTTGAGATTTTGTGTTGTAAAAGTCTTGAAAATGTACTAAGTGTTCTCCTCCTCCTTTAGATTTGTGACATTCTAAGAGAGGTGTTAGGCTTATAAAGGTTATCTCCTAAACCTATAAAAATAAGAAAGAATTATAAGAGGGTAGTTGGTCTTCGCTCATTGAAGAAAGACTATTAGTGGATGCTAGTGGCCTCAACGGAGGAGTAATTAAGAGTGGACGTAGGTCACGATGACCAAACCACTATAAATCTGGTGTGCTATTTTGTTTTGCACTTTCTTTCTGCATTTCATTGCTATTATATTCTGAGTTAATTGCTTAGTTCATTTACTCTATGTCAATTACACTTTCATTATCGTTTTCGTTGAATGAAGATTTTTCAAAATTGACGTTTTTATCGAAAACACTAATTCACCCCCCCCTCTTAGTGCTAATTTCGGTCTTAACATACATCATATGAGATATGGAAAGGGAAGAAACTAAATATTAAGGTTGTTAAAATTTGGGGCTGCCCTACCTATGTTAAAAGGCATAACCCCGATAAGTCAGAATCTAGGATGGAGCAGTGCAAGTTAGTGGGATGCCCTAAAGAAACTTGTGGATACTATTTCTATCACCTCGAGGACCAAAAAGTCTTTATAGCCAAGAGAGTAGTGTTCCTTGAGAAGAAATACATTCTTGGTGGCGACAATGGGAGTGTAATGGAGTTGAGCGAGGTTGGAGAACCTGGCTTAAGCATTATTCCACAGCTAGAATCTATTCAGTTACCTAGCACACAATTTCTAACTTTATGTAGGTCCAATAGGGTAGTACCTCATCTTCCTGAGAGATATATGATACATATTAGAGGAGAGGATGTTGAGGATATTGATCCTTAGACCTATGAGAAGGCTATTACAAGTATAGACTCTGGAAAGTGGTAAGAAGCTATAAATTCTAAGATGGATTCTATGTACTTTAATAAGGTTTGAAATCTAGTTGATGTACTCGAGGGTATTTGATAGGACCCTAGCAGGGTTGGGTCCTACTCAACCAAGAAACAGTTAATGAAACCCTGTGAGATTGTAATATACCATACCTAGCCGCCTCTATCCTATAAAAAAGAGTGGCTAGGATTTATATTTGGGCCTTTGGGCTTCCTATCCATCGCCCTCTTTTACTGGGTTGGTTGGTTAGGGTTGAGGGCAAAAGGGGTAACTCACTTAGGAAGTAGCCTCTAGGGCTAGGGTTTGGAGCCCTATATAAGCATGTAGCCTCTATCTATTTGAGAATAAGATCTATCTAGTATTATAGTCATTTGGCAAACTTCTAGGAGGGTGGAACCCCTATAGTGTTCTAAGGGTTGATCCCCCTCAAAGATCAATCTACATATAATTCCTCTAGGGTTCTATCATCAGGTATTAGAGCAACGATCTTGCTAGTTTTGCTACCATCCCTGTCGCCTACAACCAACCAATCAATTCCCACAATTACTCTTGATGTCGCCATCTCGACCATCATCTTCTGCCATAGATTCAATCAATTTACTATCGTCACCTCCAATTGCATCAGAGATATGATATTCTCCTATCACTAATATCTTTTGATGCTATAATTTTCCATTCAAAATATGAAGAAGAAGTTTTCTTATCTATCTCATGCTATGAATTCCTTTCGTCATAATAGTTATCATCTTTGTGAATGAAGGATTACTATAGAAAATTTTAGCCACATATTGTTACCTTTAATCGATCTATCTGCAATCTTTTTTGAACGAAATTTCTTATATACTTCATAGATTATCTTAGCTTCCATCTAAGATTGATCTATCAAGAAATTCATCTCTAAAAATGTTCTTGTGTTGTTGTAAATTTTTGTCGCAAATCGTTGGAATTTTTTGATGAGAATTCTGCTATCGCAACTTGCACCAATTTTCTTGCTGTTATACTACCAAAATTTTCTTAATTAAATTGGTCATCATTGCTACAATCTAAAGTAAGATTTTGCTATCAAATTACCTCCCTAAATATCTCAGTTTTTGCTAAAAATTTCATCAAGAAACTGCTGTTTCTTTGACGACAATTCTGCTCTTACAAGACAACACATATCTGCAACAACTTTCACTGATTTTTATCAAACCTTTGCTACCATCTACCACATATTTAAAACTTTATTCCCCTAATCTTCATCCACTACCATCACAGCGCTAAAACTCCACCAAACGACACCCTTAAACTGCACCAAAAACAAGCCTAAACCGCAGCCTACATCCACCAATCCACCAACCCTTTCGACCACCATTTCTCTTAACCTATATATACCTTTACCGAGACAATAAAAGAGAGATTTTAATATTACAGATTTGGAGGCATATACTATAGCATATAAGAAGGCAATCAATGCTAAATTTGAAGCCTTTAAGGCATGAATGAAGGATAAGATTCAGACTCTCTTTACCAAACTCAGTTTGGGCCAACCACCAAGCCCAAATAAATCACATCAAGGAGAGAGCTCTGACTAATCACACCATACCCAAAGAGATGACTTCCAAGAGAGGGGAGGCTCTATGATCAATTCTTACTATCCAGCATGAGGGTGGACTTTCCTATATGGGAAGAAGGAGACCCGATTGATTGGATCTCGTGTGCGGAGTGATATTTTCGGTACCACAAAACCGCAGACACATCTATAGTGGAAATTGCAACTATACATCTTAAGGAGGATGTTATATAGTCGTTGAGTTCTCTCATGGTGACAATTCAAAGAAGGACTATTGATCCGCTTCGGACCAACCGATTACGAGAAAATTGATGGACAACTAGCAAAGATCTAACAAACCTCGACCATTCAGGAGTACCAAACTAGGTTTGAAAGGTTATCTAATCAAACCCATGATTAGTCTGACAAATAGTTATTGGGGACCTTTATTGAGGACTTGAGGTAGGAGATCTGGGGAGAAGTTAAAGCTCAACAACCGTACACGCTTATGGTAGCTATCTCTTTCATACGACTTCAAGAGAAGCGATTAAACAATGAAGTCTGGAGGACTAGAGTCACTCCCCCACTAGCAATACTGAAGCCCTCGGACCCCCTACTATCGACCGAGCCCTTGTACTAAAAAGGTTGACAAGAGATGAGTTTCGGGAGCGATATGCGAAGGGGTTAAGTTGGCATTGCGACGAGCCGTAGAGCCGCAAGTATCACTGTAGAAAAGGGAGACTTCTTATGATTGAACCAGTAAAAGAAGAGGTTATTGAATATCTAGAAGAGAGCCTTGAACATGAAGAAGAAGATGTGAAAGAAGAGATACAACTGATAGACTTTATGGTACACACACTAGCCGTCTACTCAAACCCGCAAATAATGAAAGTTGGAGGCATTCTCAAACAACAACCGATCACTATTCTTATCGACACGGGCAGCACTAATAACTTCCTAAATATTGAAGTTGCTGCTTGGATGGTGCTCCACATCGAAGGCTGCAGTATGTTTGATGTAAAGGTCACCGATAGTAGAATCCTAAAGTGCGACCAAAGATGCTCGCAGGTGAAACTATTACTACAAGACCAAGAAATTATCATCGACTTCTTCCTCCTACCAATTGATGACTATGAGGTCGTGTTTGGAATAGAATGGCTGACTATGCTAGGTGATGTCTCTTGAAACTTTTCTAAGTTAATTATGAAATTCTACTACAAAGGCAAACATATCATCCTATGCGAGAAGCGTGAAAGCAACATAACCACCATTTCGACTCAATGAATGGAGAAAGTTTTATACAAGGTAAATGGTGGCTTTTTAATGCATCTCTAACAGCAAACAAAGGGGAAGAAAATAGAAATTGAAGATCAAAATCTCTCCCAACTACTTGCTGAATTTGTTGACATTTTTGCTAAGCCACGCGGTCTTCCTCCTACTTGGCAACATGACTATTGGATTCTAATCCTTCTGGGCAAGCCACCAGCGATCACTCAATTGTACCATTATCCTCATCTCTAGAAGGATGAAATTGAAAAGATTGTAAAGGAGATGCTTGAAACAAGGGTGATTCGGCTAAGTTGCAGCCCCTATTCCTTACTAGTGCTACTTGTACGCAAGAAGGATGGAACTTAGCGGATATGCATCGACTTCCAAGCTTTAAATGACATCATTATCAAGGATAAGTACCCAATACCAGTAGTAGATGAACTTCTTGATGAGTTAAAAGGAGCTTGAATTTTCACGAAGTTGGACCTCCGATCCGTTTACTACCAAATTCGGGTATGTGAAGACAACATTCCAAAAACTGCATTCCGCACACATAACAACCATTATGAATTCTTGATAATGCATTTTGGATTCGCTAATGCTCCTTTAACCTTTCAAAGTCTCATGAACGATATTTTTTAAATCTTTCTTCACAAATTTGTGCTGGTATATTTTAATAATATTCTCATTTACAGTCCTTCTCTTGAGACTCACTTTCAGCATTTACGGTTGTTTTGATGATTCTTCAGGAGAATACTCTTTTTGTTAAGCAGCCAAAGTGCAGCTTTCTCTAGCTAAAAGTAGAGTACCTTGGGCACATAATATTAGAAGGAGTGGTAGTAGACCCAACATAAATTGAAGCAATGCAAGGTTGGCCGAAACCTACAAACGTGAAATTATTGTGCGGGTTCCATAGACTAATGGGCCACTATTGAAAATTTGTCAAGGACTGTGGGAAGATCAATGCACCCCTCACTTCTCTACTTAAAAAAGACACCTTCCAATGGTCAGACAAAGCCTCCGCTACCTTCGACAAACTTAAAGTAGCCATGATGACGACGTCGGTGCTAGCGCTACCAGATTTCAACCAACCCTTCATCATTAAGGCCAACACATCTGAAGTTAGAATTGGAGCTATTCTTATGCAAGATGGTTGACCACTCGCATACACCAATAAGGCGTTATCTCCGTCCCATCAAAATATGTCAATATATGATAAGGAGATGCTCGTCATTATGCACGTAGTAACGAGGTGGAGACCCTACCTTATCGGCCAACGATTTCAAATTAAAACCGACCATAGAAGCCTCAAGTATTTTTTGGAGCAGAGATATCATCCCCCAAGCAGCAAAAATAGGTAACCAAACTTCTAGGATTTGATTATAAAATCATTTATAAAATGGGGAAAGAAAATGTTATTGCAGATGCATTCTCACGGCTACCTAAGCAAGCTAAATTTTTAGCTATCTCCCTTCCTACCATCGGCTTCCTCAAGGACATTAGGATGAATGGAAGAAGGATCTAGAGATCAGCAACATCATAAGAAAATTAGAGGAGGATCCAAGTGCAGTAGCCCACTATACTTGGGATTCGAGGGATCTACGCTACAAAGGTCGCATTATGCTTATACCCGACTCCCCTAACATCAAAATCATCTTGCATGAAATGCACTCCACACCTTTAGCAGGGCACTCCGGATTCCTGAGAATCTACAAGAGAGTGAAGCAAAATTTTAATTGGAGAGGGATGAAAAAAATTATTTCTAAATATGTGGCACAATGTGATGTATGTCAACAACACAAGGGTGAAATAGTGGCAAGTCCAGGAAAGCTATAACCACTACCCATACTGAACTCGGTGTGGATTGACATCTCTATGGACTTCATCGAAAGACTGCCACCTTCCAAAGGTAAAAGCACAATTCTCGTGGTGGTTGATCGACTTATAAAATATGCTCATTTTTGTGCTGTGCGAAATCCCTACACTACTACTAGTATTACCCAGATTTTCATAGAACATATTATTAAACTACATGGAATGCCAAGGTCTATTGTAAGTGATCGTGATAGGATCTTCACCAGTAAATTTTGGACCGAGTTATTTCAGTTATAGGGCACCAAACTTAAGATGAGCATAACATATCATCCACAAACTAATGGCCAAACAGTAGTAGTGAATAGGTGTTTAGAGGCATACCTTCGGTGTTTCACTAGTGATCGACCAAAGGAGTGGGCGAAATGGCTTCTCTGAGTTGAATGGTGGTATAATACTACATATCATTCATCTGTAAAATGTGCCCCTTATGAAGCACTATATGGTCGACCGGCCCCTGTGATTCCAAAGTATATAGTTGGCTTGGCCAAGGTAGATCAGGTCGACCAAGAATTGATTGATAGGGATAAACTCCTACAATTGCTAAAGAAAAATCTCTCTACCACTCAAGCTAGAATAAAGCAGCAAGCCGAGACATGACGAAGTGAAAGAGAATTTTCAGTAGGAGATTGGGTTTATCTTCGCTTACAGCCATACAAGCAACTCTCCATCAACACATGAGCCACCATGAAGCTATCTCTATGTTTTTATGGGCCCTATCAGATCATAGAGCATATTGGAGCCATGGCGTACAAACTTAAATTGCTTGAGAATGCCAAAATTTACCCTGTCTTCCACATGTCATGCCTGAAGCCTAAATTGGGAGAACATAAGTCACCCCAGATCCATCTTCCCAACACCACTGACGATGGAGATATTTAAGCCCAACCACAAGCCATCCTCGACTGCAGAATCATGATGCGTCACCGACGTCCCTATATTGAAGTACTAGTTCATTGGAATAATTTAACATTTGAAGATGCCACATGGGAATTGTTAGGAACGAGTTGGCACTAAGAGAGGGGGGTGAATTAGTGCAGTGGTAAAAATGTCGGTTTGAAAAATCTTTGTACGATTAAAATTGATCAAAAATATATTTAACTTAAAAAACACTTACACAAGCATATAATGAGGAAGTAGAGCAGTGATAGTAAAGAAGGGTAGTTTGTAGTAAATGTAAATTGTAAGAAGTAAATGTAAACCGAGTTATAGTGGTTTAGTCGTCGTGACCTACATCCACTCCACTGATTCCTCTTTCGTCGAGGCCACCAGCATCCACTAATGATCTTCCTTTAATAGGCAAAGAGAGACCTCCTTCTTACAACTCTATTCTCCTTTTGCAGACTTAGGAGAGAACCTTTATACCCCCTTTTTATAAAGCTTCCCTCTCACACCTCCCTTAGAACTCTCTCTAAGCTTTGGGAGGAGGGAACTAAACTTTCTAAGGTTTACAACTTTAGAATCATAGAGTTTTACCCAAAATTTCTTTTTTATCCATGGAGGAATAGCTGGGGTATTTATAGGCCCCAAATGGATTCAAATTTGGAGCCCAAAATTTAAACACATGAAATTTTAGGGTACAAGTGGTACCATCGCCTACATTGGGTGGTACCACCGCCTATAGCCTAACACTGGGTAGTACCATTGCCTAGTCTGGCGGTACCACTGCTTGGGAGATTATGTCTAGGCGGTACCACCCCCTGATAGCCTTGAAGACCGAGTTTTTCGAGTTTTTCAAGTCATAGGCGGTTCCACCGCCTGACCTAACTTTTGGGTCACTGAATGGGCCTCCCAATGAGCCCAAATCAATCTTAATTAAGGCCCAATTAGCTCCTAATTGAGTTGGCCCAATTTCTTCCCAATTACGCCTAAAACCTACTTCGATCAAGACAATTGATTACAAGCGAATCCTTATTGTCCGACATATCTTTGGTTTATTTGACGCTTCGTCTGATCCTTCGGTGTATCATCCTCTTTTGCGACCTTTGCCCAATCGGCATGTTGACTCCACAACTCCGATCTCTTTAGCGCAATGTCTGCTCTTCTAGGTCCGATGCCGGAATTCATGTCCCGAAGCCTTCTATTGACACGTAGACCGTTCCTCTGGCCCGACGTCCAATCTTTTGACATGTTCACTCCGGTCCAACATGATTCTTCCTGTTTTAAATTTACCTCTCTTGATCGACATTAGCCCTGCATTACTCAAACGCACATTAGATTGAAAACACATTAATTGATTTCATCATCAAAATCTGATATTCAACAATCTCCCCCTTTTCGATGATGACAACCAATTGATAATAGAGTTTAAACTAAACTCCCCCTATCAATATGTCCTATTGATAGAACCTTGAATTCAAAAATTCAAGTACTATGTTATCATAAAATTATGCATAACATATCATCATCATACTTCTCCCCCTTTGTCATCAACAAAAATGAGAAATACATCATCCAAGCAATATGTTTTTTAAGATATGCAAGTTTTGCAACATACATGCTAGCAAATTTTTATTTCGGTTTAGAGCATGTAAACTAACACTATTTGCGATATAATTTCAAATCATTGCATAATTTCAAGTTTTTGAAATATCATTGCATATATCATCACTAGCAAGTTTTAGAGATGTGAAAGTCTAGCATGTTTGTTTTGCAATGTTCAAGCTAGCAAGTTTACAGCATACAAGCTAGCAACAATTTTAAGTTGTGCAAGTTTGCAAATTTAACTTTTTGAGATATGCAAGATAGCACTTTTACTTCTTCTTGAAATATATAAGCTAGCAAACTTAGTGATGTTTAAGATAGCAAGTTCTTTTTTTCTCTTTTGAGAAGTGCAAGCTAGTAATTTTGCTTCCTTGTAAGTTTTTCTCCTCGTAATTTGTAAGCTAGCAAATTTAGCAAGTGTTACATCATGCAAGCAAGCAAGTTTTTCTTTCTTCGGCAATATGCAAGTTTCTAAAATTTGCATCTTGAGCTCTCCCTTTGTCATTGTCAAAAAGAAGGGAATAAAAATACAATGATGCAAATCATTTCCCTTTACATTAATTTTTAAATTATGACAAAGATAAAGTATTATTATAGTTTCAAATTAAAACATGCACAATTTCAAAACTTTACATTTCATCCTTACTTGCATGATACTAAAAATAAACCAATCATCACTATGGACATATCATGCATGATACTCAAGCATTCATGATACCAAACATTAAATCAATATTTTTCTTAAGTATTTATCACCTAATGATTGTTGGTACTAAATATTCATCATTTATTTTCACCTCCTTTGTCATAAGCAAAAAGGAGAATCATTCAACAATACAAGTATTTGAAAGCATATCAAGTTTTACACTAATTTATCCAATCTAGCAAAACTATCTCCCTTAATGTGCAAAACTTTTCCCATTACAATATTTTTCAAATCATTAGATTATATCAAGAAAAAAAATTAACTTGGTGATGAGATATACAACTCATAAAGATAAATTATGAATATAAAGAGATATATTATGATTCTTTTTGGATAACTCAGAGAGTGAAATGAAAGAATCATAGTAAATAATCTTGATTTATAGAAAGAATTCTCAAGTTATAAAATATAGAAATCAAGAGACACCATGATTCATTTTAACAAATATCCTCTTAAATAAATAACGAAAAGAATTCTTAGGAGATCATGAAAATATCTTGATTCATATAAGAGAATCTCATTTTGTCGTGATTTGATAAATATTCTCTTAAAAGAATGAATCATACATGCATCAAGAAAGATGTTTCATGTTAAATATATCACAAGTTGTAAATATGATAAATGATTTAGTTGAATATATCATCTCATTCGTTATATAGATCCAAAATCATCATCAAAATTAATTTTTAAAAAATTCAATAAAGACAACACAGATAGATTCACATGAGAACTTGATTCATATATAATGTCTCAATTATAAAAAATAATTATAATTTCGAAAAATCGTGATTCATTTGGATAGTTCTCAATAAGAAGATGCAAGAACACATAATAAGAGATCTTGATTCATAAACAATTTCAAGTTATAAATCATGAGAAATCAAGATTATGATTTTGATAAAACCCATTAAATTGAAATCTTTTTCATAATCCATGAAATTCACAAAAGCATAATATACATGGATTCATTAATCTTTTATCGAAAAAACAATAAGATAGAGATATTTCATTTTAAGTTGTTGGTTTCAAACAAATATGCCTTTATCTTTTTATGCCAAATAAAAACATGCATCACCATTTAGGATCAAAAAATAAATTTCGTCATAAAAACCATCCATCTTGTTTATAACTGAAAAAGCAACATTCATCGTGACAAAGATCAATAAGCCATGAATCACAAAAATCATCATGCATAATTTTGAAATATAAACTTATTAAGCATGATCATTATGCATCATTACTTTGGGCATGATATCAAAACATGGTTCAAGTTTTTTTAACATTTTCATTATGACATCAAGCATGTTTTCATAATGCATTTTCAATCAAAATCGGAAATCATTAAGATACATATTATTTCTTCTTAAAAAACATATATAGGATTATTATTAGATTTAAATCTAACATTTTATTCCTTTATCATAAAACATATAATTTTCATTATCATTTTCAAAATTACTAGCATGATCCTAATTTTTACATTTTCATTACATTATTAAACATGTAATTTTTAAGAAAAATAATTGTTCTAAACTAAATTAAAAATTACTCATGAAAAGCATCATGTAATTTGGAAATAAACTAAGGGGATTTTGATTACCTCGTCGTCAAAAGCCATTAAGGCATAGTTTACAACCTCGCCTTTGTTGATTTTCTCCTCGTCTTCGGATGAGCTCGATTTATCCCAATGTGCTTCCTTCTTCTTGTATTCATAGCAAGTAGTTGCATTCTTTTTAAGTTTCTTATTATTCTTCAATTCTTGTTTCATAAACTTTTTAAATTTCATAGTAAGGAGCTCAAGTTCACCATCACTTGAGCTTATGCTCGAGTGATCTTCAATTATTTTAAGTCTGAATTCCTTCTTATTTTTTGGACGGTTGTTCTTATGTTCATTTTATGCCATACAACTCATTTCATAGGTCATTAAAGACCCGATAAGTTCTTCGAGTGAAAACTTATTTAAGTTTTTTGCCTCTTATATGGCAATTACTTTTTAATCCCAATTCTTATTAAAAGAACGTAAAATTTTCTTTACAAGTTTAAAATCCAAAAAACTT
The DNA here is from genome assembly GCA_004837865.1 of Musa balbisiana. Taxonomy (NCBI): domain Eukaryota; kingdom Viridiplantae; phylum Streptophyta; class Magnoliopsida; order Zingiberales; family Musaceae; genus Musa; species Musa balbisiana. Next base: position 40,882,030 of record CM017197.1, read on the forward strand.
TTACTAAGTACTTTTAAATCATTGATGACATCCGTAAAATGAGTGTAAATGTCTCCAATAGTTTCGCTTGGTTTTATATGAAATAATTCAAAATCATATATCAAAAAGTTGATTTTCGAATCTTTAACTTTACTAGTGCCTTCGTGTGTGATTTCAAGTGTATGCCAAATATCAAAGGCCATTTTGTAATTAGAAACCCGATTGAATTCATTTTTATCTAAGGCGCAAAATAGAGCATTCATAGCTCTAGCATTTAAAGAAAAAGTCTTCTTCTCTAAATTATTCCAATGGTTTATTAGAAGAGAAGACATTTGAAAACCACTTTCGATAATATTCCATAAATTTAAATCCAAAGAAAGCAAAAAAACTCTCATTCGAGTTTTCCAATATGTATAGTCCGTGATATTGAACATGAGAGGACGAATGAGAGAGTGACCCTCTTGAAAGCCGAAAAGAGTCATTTCTCTTTAGGTGTTAAACCAAATGAGAAAAATATGGCTCTAATACCAATTGTTAGGAACGTTTCGACACTAAGAGGGGGGGTGAATTAGTGCAGCAGTAAAAATATCGGTTTGAAAAATCTTTGTACGATTAAAATCGATCGAAAATATGTTTAACTTAAAAAACACTTACGTAAGCATGTAATGAGGAAGTAGAGCAATGAGAGTAAAGAAGGCAGTTTGCAGTAAATGTAAATTGCAAGAAATAAATGCAAACTAAGTTATAGTAGTTCGATCATCGTGACCTACATCCACTCCACTGATTCCTCTTCCGTCGAGACCACCAGCATCCACTAATAATCTTTCTTTAATAGGCAAAGATCAACCTCCTTCTTATAACTCTATTCTCCTTTTGCAGGCTTAGGAGAGAACCTTTACACCCCCTTTTTATAAAGCTTTCCTCTCACACCTCTCTTAGAACTCTCTCTAAGCTTTGGGAGAAGGGAATTAAACTTTCTAAGGTTTACAACTTTAGAATCACAGAGTTTTGCCCAATATTTTTTGCTTATCCATGTAGGAATAGCTGAGGTATTTATAGGCCCCAAATGGATTCAAATTTGGAGCCCAAAATTCAAACCCCTAAAATTTTAGGGTACGAGCGGTACCACTGCCTACAATCTGACACTAGGTGGTACCACCGCCCAGTCTAGTGGTACCACCACCTGAGAGACTATGTTTAGGTGGTACCACCGCCCAAACTAGTGCTACCACCGCCTGACAACCTCGGAGACTGAGTTTTTTAAGTTTTTCAACTCACAAGCGGTTCCACCGCTTGTTCTGGCGGTGCCACCACCTGACCCAACTTTTGGGTCATTGAATGGGCCTTCTAATGAGCCCAAATTAGTCTTAATTAAGGCCCAATTAGCCCTAATTGAGTTGGCCCAATTCCAACCCAATTACACCTAAAACCTACTTCGATCAAGACAATTGATTACAAGCGAATCCTTGTTGTCCGGCATGTCCTTGGTTCATCCGGTGCTTTGTCCGATCCTTCAGCACATCATCCTCTTTTGCGACCTTTGCCTAATCGACATGTTGACTCTGCAACTCCGATCTCTTTAGCGCAATGTCCGCTCTTCTAAGCCAAATGCCCGAATTTACGTCCCGAAGCCTTCTATCGACATGTCGACCGTTCCTCCGGCCCAATGTCTAATCTTTTGACATGTTCACTCCGGCCTAACATGATTCTTCCTGCTTTAATCAATTTACCTCTCTTGATCAATATTAGCCCTGCATCACTCAAACGCACATTAGATCGAAAACACATCAATTGATTTCATCATCAAAATCTGAGATTCAATAGGAATCACATGAGGAGCTGAAAACCCAGTTCCCTGAGTTCATGGAACCTCAGCCTTGAGGATAATGCTAATTTGGAGAGGGCGAGCTTGATAGGACCCTAGCAGGGTTGGGTCCTACTCAACCAATAAACAGCTAATAAAACCTTATGAAATTATAATAAATCCTACATAGTTGCCTCTATCTTATAAAGAAGAGTGAGTAGGGTTTATATTTGGGCCTTTGGGCTTCCTAGCCGTCGGCCCCTTTTATTAGGTTGGTTGGTTAGGGTTGAGGGCAAAAGGGGTAACTCACTTAGGAAGCAGCCCCTAGGGCTAGGGTTTGGAGCCCTATATAAGCATGTATCCTCCATCTCTTTGAGAATAAAGATTTATCTAATATTGCAGCTATTTGATAAACTTCTAGGAGGGTGGAACCCCTATAGTGTTCCAAGGGTTGATCCCCCTCAAAGATCAATCTACACAGAATTCCTCTAGGGTTCTATTAGTATTGTACCCATTGGTTGCAAGTAGATCTTTAAGAAAAAGATCAGAGTAGATGGAAAGTGATAAGACCCTAAGGTCTTATCGTAAAAGAAAGAAGAGAAAATGTGTTGATCATTTCAAGGGGATCGGCCTCCTAAGGTTCGTCAAAAGACTAAATAATGATTTTCATAGATAGTCAAAAAGAAGCAATTACATCTCTACTTATAGAGTTCCGACATTAACTAAACTAAACAAACTTAATAAATAAGTGTAAAAAAAATAGAAAGCATATAAAATAAAATGATCATAACAATTCGATCTTCTTCAATTTAGCCTTGAGGACAAGGCTGAGCAATATCAAATTCTGGAAACTTCTCATTGTGCATGTTGTAGGACTCCCAAGTGGCATCTTCCTTTGGTAAATTGGCCCATCACACTAACACTTCAGTTATAGGATGTTTATTGTACATTACAACTTGTCGATCAAGTATGGCTTGTGGTTAAGCTTGAACTTCCCCAGTAGTAGAAGTAGCCGACAAATGGCACTGCACTATCGCATCTGCACCCAACATCCTCTTAAGGTATGAAACATGAAAGACTTGATGTACTTTAGAGCTAGCAGGCAAATCCAAGCAGTAGGCAACTAATCCAATGCATTCTAATACCTTATAAGGCCCAAAAAATCAAGGAGATAGCTTCATGAAAGATCAGACCTTTATGGAAGTTTGCTTATAGGGTTTAAGACGAAGGAAAACCCAATCACCTATGGTAAATTCTCATTTACTTTGATGTTTATTAGCTTGTTATTTCATTCTTGCTTTTGCAATTGTGAGGTTATCCTTTAAAAGCTGAATAATCTTGTTTCTATCTATCAATTCCTTGTCCACTTGATCAACATTAGAAGAATCAGGTATATATTTTGTAATTATAGGTGGGGGTTAACTATAAACTGCTTCAAATGGAGTCATTTTAATAGAAGAATGGTAAGAGGTATTATACCACCACTCTGCTCAAGGAAGCCATTTAATCCATTCCTTCGGCTTGTTACTAGTAAAGCATCAGAGGTAATTTTCTAGGCACCTGTTTACCACTTTAGTTTGCCCATCTGTTTGTGGATGATAAGTAGTGCTCATATTCAGTTGAGTATCTTATAAACGGAAAAGTTCTGTCCAGAAGGAGCTAGTAAAAACCTTGTCTCTGTCACTAACAATGGAACGAGGACTCCCATGCAATTTAGCTATGTTTTCCACAAAAATACGAGCAACACTTGCAGTAGTGTAAGAATGTCGTAAAGCATAGAAATGAGCATACTTTATAAGCCTATCTACGACTACAAGTATAGTACTTTTTTCCTTGAGATGGTGGGAGTCCGTTAATGAAATCCATAGATATGTCAGTCCAAGTAGCATCAGGAATAGGGAGAAGTTGTAGTAAACCTGGGGTGGCTACTGTCTCACTTTTGTGACATTGGCAAACATCACATTCGGCAACAAATTTCTTGATAAAATTTTTCATACCTTTCCAGTAAAAGAATTTATCAAACTCACTTATAAGTGTGGAGAAATCCCGAGTGACCAACAATTAGTGATGAATGGTCCTTCAGAATTATCTCATGGTAAGAAGAATGTGGGGCAACAACTATTCAACCTTTATAGCGCAAGTCCACTAAATCCCAACTATAATTTGGGACAGAACCTCGAGCTTCTTTTAATTTTTTAATGATATTTTGGTTCTTAGGATCATCTGACCATTCCCGTCTGATAATTTTCAAAGTCTCACAAATAAAAATAGAAATAGCTACTAGTTCAGCTTATTTTGGAAGGCATGAGCAAGCATCTGCTACTAAATTCTCGCTCCCCTTTTTATAAATGATCATATAATCGAATCCCAATAACTTTGTGACCCATTTCTGCTACTCTAAAGAAGAAATCTTTTATTCCAGAAAATCTTTAAGGCTTTTGTGATCAGTGCATATTTGAAACCGATGACCAATTAGGTAGGGTCTTCATTTTGTGACTGCATGTATAATGGCTAGCATCTCCTTGTTATAAATAGATAAACTCAAATGGGAAGGGGAAAGAGCCTTACTAGCGTAAGTGATAGGCTAGCTTTCCTGCAATAATACAGCCCCTATTCCAGCTCCAGAAGCATCAGATTTAATCACAAACAACTAATTAAAATCGGGTAGAGCAAGTACTAGTGTAGTAGTCATTACAATTTTCAAGAAATAAAATGCCTGAGTTGCCTCTCCTGACCATCTGAATGCATCTTTCTTCAGAAGTGAAGTCAAATGGACACTAATTTTGTCATAATTCTTCACAAACTTTCGATAATAGCTTGTTAGTCCCATGAACCCCCTTAAAGCTTTGATTGACTTTAGAATTGACTAATCTGTCATCACTTGGATTTTTTAAGGATCAACTGCAACACTCTTTTGAGATATGATATGGCCGAGGTACTCAACCTCCGGTTGCCCAAAACTGCACTTGGATTTCTTGACAAAAAGACCATGCTCACGAAGAATATTAAAGATAATTTATAAATGTAATACATAACTTTCTATGGAAGGACTATATATTAAAATATCATTAAAAAAAATCAGAATAAACTTACGGAGATGAGCCCGAAATATATCATTCATTAAACTCTAGAAGGTAGAAGGCGCATTGGTTAACCCAAAAGGCATTACTAGAAACTCATAATGGTCGTTATGTGTCCTGAAGGTAGTTTTCTGAATATCACTTTCTTATACTCTGATTTGATGATAGCTTGATCGTAGGTCCAATTTAGTGAAAACCTAAGCTCCTCCCAATTCGTCCAACAGTTCATCCACTATTGAAATGGGATATTTATCTTTCACTGTAATATTGTTGAGTGCTCGATAGTCTACATACATCCACCAAGAGTCATCCTTCTTTCTGACCAGTAAGACTCGAGAGGAATATGGGCTAACACTAGCTGTATAACTCCTATTTTGAGCATCTCTATGACAATCCTCTCTATATCTGCCTTTTGAAAATGTGGATATCTATAGGGTCGGACGTTGGTTGGTACTTTCCTAGGTAATAGTGGGATCCGATAATCATGACGTCTAAGGAGTGGAAGTCTGTGTGGCTCTACAAATATATCTGCAAACTCTATAAGCAATGATTCAATATTTCTAGTTGGGATGTTCACTATCGTTTTCTTTTCAATGTTCTACAATTGCACCATGAATCCGGTATGTGTCTTCCAGAAAACTCACTCCATCCGATGGCTAGTGATAGTTGTAACATTACCTCTGCGTCTTTCCTTGAGAGTCACCTGTGTTGTATAGATAGGTATACAACACACCGGTCTATCTAATTATCTCGATATTCCTCTTGAGTAGCCTATGACCAAAATATTCAGAGTCTATGTTTATAGGCGAATTGGTCTCATTATCATGATCTCATAATGATCCAAAGACATCATGTTATATGCAACAAGTAACATAAAATGAGAATATGCTAATAATAATAATAATAAGTAAAAAGACTTCATACGTGTCATACATATCATCACTCATGTGATCTTCCCAATAATAACAATAGCAACCTTTGTGTCATTCCCCTTTCTTAGGTCCACCTCGCCTCTTACTAATCTTCTAAGCCTTGTTAGAATCTACAATAAATTATATACATGAGATGCCCTACCCATATCTAATACCCATGCACTATCATAACTTTTTGATAGATGGAGATCAATCATGAATATATCTATTTCGCCTTCTTTCTAATGTACTCTTTATAGTTCTTCTTCTAGTGTCTATCCTTACCATAGTAGAAGTATTGACCTTTATCGTTCGTTAGGTCATTCTTAGTAATATTTGCTTTGTTCGGTTTGCCCTTACACTTACACTTGTTAAGGGACATATTTGTCATCATTTTTTTTGGTCTTACTAGCATAGAAAATTGGCTTCCCTTTCTTGATAGTATTCTCAACCTCCTTCAATATATTGAAGAGTTCGGGAAAAGTCATCTTAAACTTGTTTATGTTAAAATTTATAATGATATATACACACACACATATATATATATATGTATACATACATATATATATGTATACATATATATACATATATGTATGTATACATATATATATGTATACATATATATATGTATACATACATATATACATATATACATATATATATGTATGTATACATATATATGTATGTATACATATATATGTATACATATATATATACATATACATATATACATATATATATACATATACACACATATATATATATATATATATATATATATATATATATATATATATATATATATATATATATATATATATAAAAGAGATGTCTTATCAATTATTGATAGAACTATATAGAAGAGATGCTATGGAAGAGCTAAACCAAACTATGGATTAAAGTAGCACTCTCTTGTCTCCGAACAATCTTTTCTTTTAGGTAAAAGGATTATAATTAATAGACATATTAGAATAATTTGATCTGATTGTCTCAAGTCAAGATAATTTTTGGTGTCTCCTACACAGAAAATGGAGGAACATATTCGTTTGTTAGATGCACAATAAATGAATTTATAGCATGAAGAAATCGAAAAATGAATTTCCATCCGATTCTTAAATGCACAATAAATCCTCCACTTCATTTCCAGCCAAACAGGAGCTCCAGGATATCACAAAACATCAAAGCGGTTGGGAGATGGCATTTAATGGAATCCTAATTGTTCCATCAAAATCTAATTATTACTAGATAGAAGTACATTTAATATCCAAGATAAAAAACAAATATGCATATATAATTCATATTAAATGAGTATTGGTCCGTGCTTTTAAGATGGTCGATGGTGGCACATCCAAATTGCCTCACCACTCTAAATGCCGGGATGTTGACCTCGTCGACATCCACCTTGTTGTCATGCCGGATCCCCATAAAATTGCTACGGAAGGGCAGATGACGTAGTGCATGGTACAACGCGACCAATTGCCACCGCATTAAAGACGTTCATGGATTTGGCATTCCCTCGACGAGAATTTCCTTTTATAAGGATTTTAGATTATAGATTGACGTATAAAAGACTTTAGATTAAATTGAAAAAATTCATGAAAAAATCTTATTTTTTATATTTTATAAAAATTATTATTATTTCGATAGATATACAATGCCAATTGATGAGGATACTAGAGATAATATAAATGTCATGTATCTATTGGAAGTGATCACTAATATTTCTATGATGACCATATTCAAAAAAGAATTTCTTATTTATATATGGCTTCTAAATAGGAGGTATATAAATCTGTATAAACTTTCAACTTAATTTTGTTCGTGGACGTACATAGTGCCTTTCTTGGAAAGAACAATTCTCGATAGCTTCCTTGATCTTGATGTTACCATGCATCGACCACCACATCATCCTATGCGAGGTTGGCCATTCTTATTTGCTCGATTTTGACCCTCAAGTTTGTCTGTTGTAAGGAGAGAGTATGTATTTATCACTCTAAAATTTCTGTTTTTGCACGTTAAGATGAAAATGAGGTTGTCTAATGTTATCTTTACAATAATATGAATTGGTCCATATGTTTGTTGGCTTACGAAAATGATATACTATTGTGCAGATAAAATTATTCAAATAATTAGAATTAGATGCAATAAAATATTAAGATAAATAAATAAGTGATTGATTTTTTGGTGTATGGATGAGGATGAAGAGATTTGCTTGATTGATTTTCTTCTTATTTAAATAAGTTATACTATGTCTTTTTGGCCAATATATATGAGCTAATTACAAATTATAATTAGTTATCTTTAGTATTTCAATTCTTATACTTTCAAAAATTATATTGGAATTCCTATACTTATGAAAATGAAATATTTAACTTTGTTTCTCCTTACGCTACTGACTTTACTAACGAAAATACTATACGTGTTGTCACATGTGAAAAATGACATTATAACAAGGTTAAAAAGATAATTTCGTAGTGTTATTCTCATCATCCAAAAAAAAAAAAAGGAGAGAGAAAGAATAGTTTTGTTGGGAAACGAAGTGAGGCAATATTATTCAATTGCTCCATATTTTCTTTTTGTATCCTTAGAGGTTTTGTTGGAAAGTGAAGCACTCGATAGATGTTGGAAAACCTTAGGCAACATCACATGTGTAGCGGAAGAACAAAAAATAAAATAGGTACTAAAAAATTCAATATCGGATCGTCGTGTGAAGATTAGTGCTTGAAAAATTGTAAAATCGAAAACTACATAACATGAGTGAGATGATTTGCCTAAGGCAGATCGCATAACCCCGAAATCATAGATCTAAATTTCTGGATGAAGGAGATCATATATCCTTCTCTCTAGTGATGATCCACATGGTAGATGGCTCAATATTGCTCCTCTTTTGTAGTGTGATCTTTCCTCTCCTTTGCGCACCACAAGATTTTGCCAAGACCTAGAAGGGGTGTCGATCCTTCTTGCTATCCATATATCACAAATAGGGCTATCAGCTAAGGATAAGATGAAGAGAGGAGAATAGGAGGTGGCAGCCAAAAAGGGTCTAGCCTATTCCCCTTTTGTTTCCTCCTATTTATAGAGGTCCCTATCAACTTAACCCTAATGGATTCTGCCCTATTGGGTATTGGATCTCTATCCAACTACTAAAGCCTTTTGGAGTAATGGATCTTTATCCAATAATCACTATTTGCTCTTATTAGGTCTCACCCAAATGATCAAATAATATAAAGACTTATTGAATATCCAATAAGATAAGGGTTTGATGGATATCTCATATCCAAACCTTTACTCATCATAACACTTACCATATATGTGTGACCCTTTAAGCCTAATATCAAGCTAGTCGTGAGTCACACCTATCAGTACTCTTTCTGACTCAATGACAGATCATTCAGTAAACTCATTCTCTAATGAGCACCTGCACTATAACACTAGTGTCTCCACATGAGCAGCTATGAGACTAACCGCCTCCATAATATAGATAGGTATACAAAACACCAATCTATCTGATTATCTCGAGGTCCCTCTCGAATAACCTATGATCGAAATATTTAGGGTTTGTATTTATAGGCGAATTGGTCTCATTATCATGATATCATAATAATCCAATTCTCATTATACTAATCAAGGGCTTCATATTATATGCAACAATTAACATAAAGTGAGAATATAATAATAATAATAATAATAATAATAAGCAAAAAGACTTCATAGCGTGTCACATATACCATCACTCATGTGACCTTCCCAATGATAACAATAACAACTTTTGCGTCATTCCCCTTCCTAAGGTCTACCTCACCTCTCACCAATCTTCTAGGCCTTGCTTGAATCTACAATGAATTACATATATGAGATGTACTACCAGTATCTAATACCCATGTACTATCATAACTTTTTGATAGATAGAGATCGATCATGAATGTATCTATTTTGTCTTCTTTGTAAGGTATTATTTATAATTCCTCTTCTAGTGCATATCCTTATAATAGTAGAAGCATTGGCATTTATCTTTTGTCGGGTCTTTCTTAGCAACTTTTGCTTTACTTAGTTTGCCCTTATCCTTAAACTTCTTAAGGGACTTTTCTGTCTTCTTTTTCTTTTTGGTCTCACTAGCATAGAGAACTAACTTCTCTTTCTTAATAGTACTCTTAGGCTCCCTGAACATATTGAAGAGTTCAAGGAGAGTCACCTCAAACTTGTTTATGTTAAAATTCATAATGAACTACGAAAAAGAATTTGGGAGGGACTGAAGTATAGGATCCACACATAGGTTATCATATAGGATCATTTATAGACCTATGAGCTTCTTTATCCACTTAATCATTTTAAGGATATGGTTTTGGACCGATGTCCTCTTAGTTATCCTAGCCCAAAAGAAACTCTTTAATATCTTATATCCTTAAGTCCTTCCTTGTTCCTCAAACAATTTGCGGAGATTGAGGAGAATGGATCTAGCATCTATCTTTTCATGTTGTCTTTGTAACTCGAGAGTCATGGAGCCCAACATGTAATATAAAGCAAAAGTAAAATTATCTCATAGCGAGCAATCTCATACTCATTTGCCCCTTCCTTGGGCATGGGCATCACTATGTTAAAGATATACATGATTTTCTTTACTATGAGAACTATTCTTAGGTTGTGGAACCAATCCGTGTAATTTGGACCAGTGAGGTGATTGACATCAAGTATGCCTTGTAAGGGATTTAAAAGTAATATGTTTTTAATAAACAAAGATGCAGTAGAAATAAATAATATTTAAGATTTTGCATAAAATAAACAATCAAGATATGGACTTTTATCTCAATATACTCCCACTCTTTTCTTGCGAAATACACAACTCTCTCTGGTATATAAATCGGAGATCCCTAACGGATCTCTAGTGGGGATCAGAATCCAATCGGTGTCTCAGTGGAATCTCGAGGGACTTGACCAATCACACTAAGCTCGAAAAGATAAATAACTCTTACCGATCATAACTCCTTATGATTCATATCTTGTTTGGCCTCCGAACCATCATGGTCTCGAGGGACTTGACCAACCATGATATTCGGTTAAGTCATCACCACCATTATAAGATGAGTCTGATTTGATGATATACCCTCAAAGGACTCGATCAAATATATCATGTCCCTAGGTCACTAGTGATATCTCTATGTCATAGGCAAGATCTCGAATCACAATATAGATAAGCCTCGAGGGACTCGACCAACTCAACCTATGTTAGGAATTGATTTCTCCCTATAATGATGGAAGGCCACGTGGGTCAATCTAATTATCTCACACTTACCAACTTAGTATTATTGTAAGAGGGGTTTTAATTCGATCTCTTAATATAAAGTGTCACACACATATATTTAATATATATCTATATCGCATGCAAATATATATAAGTATTTAGTAGGTGTACAAACATCCATATATCATATATGAGCAATTATACCAGATGATCATGAATCACAGCCTACTGTGATTAGGCTTGAGCCAATGGGCCCAATCACTCACAAAAGAATCTATATATACATCGACGTCTCTCCATGCCCTATGACCATCCAGCTCGTCATCATCGATCCTACCGGCACCTTGGTATATCTCCATACGCAGTTATCATTCGTCTCAGCCTTACAAATATAAGAAAGAGAAGGAGGCTTGTAGGCCCTAATAATAATAATCACACATACACATATACACATCATCACACATTTAATATCATCCGTCGTATCATACGTCACATGTACACATCATGTAGAATTATTAGATAATAATAATAATAATAATAATTAAATTAAATTATTTTAATTAATTATATGTAGACTTTTGGGGAACCCTACATTAGGGTGCCCCATGCAGTTAGGAAACCTTGGCCGCTATGGTTACCCTTGCGGCCAAGAGTCCTTGGTCATAGGGCAATCTTGGGTGGCCAAGAAACCTTGTTCCCCAAGGTCCCTTTTGTAGCCAAAAGTCCCTGGTTGCATGGCATCCAAGGGTGGCTAAGAAACCTTAGCTGCTAGCTTGCCCCATGCGGTTAGGAAACCTTAGCCGCTAGGGTTCCCCATGCAGCCAGGACTCCTAGCCACATGGGAGACCTTTGTCATGGCCGAGAGCTTGCTACCTTGGCCTAGCTAAGAGCAACATGTTGTGCTCTCAGCTAAGGCTGCAAGCAGCCCTCAGCCAAACCATAGGGCAGCAATAGTTGCTACCCTTTTTCCTATGTTTTGTGATAGTAATTTTGGTGATAAAATATCAATCTAATGCACCTTTCAATAGTGAGAAGAAGTGTTATCCAGAATTATAACTATGAAAAAAATCACAGCAACCACGTATAAAATTATTCTATCCTATGTTTTGTGATAGTAATTTTGGTGATAAAATATCAATCTAATGCACCTTTCAATAGTGAGAAGAAGTGTTATCTAGAATTATAACTATGAAAAAAATCACAGCAACCATGTATAAAATTATTCTATGTGATTCATCACAACGCACGTAGTTCAAAATCAATCATCACACGATAAACTTAGGACTGATACTATTGTTGGAAAACCTTAGGCAGCATCACATATGTAACGGAAGAATAGAAAATAAAACAGTTCCCAAAAATTCAACATTGGATCGTTATGTAAAGATTGGTATGCGAAAAACCACAAAACAAAAAACCGGGTAACATATGTGAGATTTTACCTAGGGAAAATCATATATCCACGAAATTACATATCCAAAACTTTGGATGAAGGAGGTTAGATATTATTCTCTCTAGCAGTAATCCACATGACAAATGGCACGACGTTGCTCCTCTTTTATAATGCGATCTTTCATCTCCTTTGTGCACCATAAGATTATACCAAGATTAAGAAGGAGGGTCAACCCTTCATACTATCCATATAGCCCAAATAGAGATATCAATTAAGGAGGAGAGGGAGAGAGTGTTAGGACCGAAAACGATACTAAGAGGGGGGGTGAATTAGTGCTTATGATAAAAATTACATCGATTTAGAAAATTTCAATGATTTGGAGAGTTTGATTAGATGAAACCCATATTAGAAATGATATCAAAAGTATGCTTTATTTGAAGTAAATGTAATAAGCAATTAAAACGAAAAACAATAGTAATGAAGAGCAAAAAGATAGTGCACACCAAATTTATAGTGGTTCAGTCACCGTGACTTACGTCCACTCCCGATTCCTCTTCCGTCGAGGCCACTAGCATATACTAATGGTTTTCCTTCAATGGGCGAAGATCAATTACCATTTTATAACTCTTTCTCTTTTTCATAGGTTTAGGAGGCAACCTTTATAAACCTCATGCCCCTCTTAGAATGACCATGAAGCTAAAGAAGGAGAAGGAGGATATTTAGTACTTTTTCAATACTTTTTCAATCCAAAATCTCAAGACTTGTTCACACTTTCGTACTCTTTCATGCAGGAAAAAGTGGGATATTTATAAGCTCCAATGGCTTAAAAAATGAGGCTAAAAAGTATCTTATCCCTAGTTTCTAGGGTATTGGTGGTACCACCATCATTATTGGGTGGTACCATCTATTGCAGATTGACACTAGGTGGTATCATCGCCTAGTCTAGCAGTACTACTGCCTGACAAAACCTCAATGACTAGGCTCTAGTGGTACCATCGTTGATAAGACAATACCACCACTTGACAGCATTAATTGCTGATAGTACCATTGCCCAATTTGGGCGGTATTACCGCCTAAACCACTTGGGAGGTTGAGCTTCAAGCAGTTCCACCGCCTAGTCTATGCAGTGTCACTACTTGACGTGGCTCCAATTGGCTGCATTAGCCATACAATACGCCAATTTTAGCCCTATTATGGGTCCAATTGGTCCTTAATTGAGTTAGTAGGATTTCTCCCAAAATTAACTCAAATTAAAGTCCTAACTACGATAGTTAAGGCTAAAACAATTACGATACAAGTAATCTAAGTTGTTTGGCATGTTAATTATTCAACCAAACTCTTGGTGAACTTCCGGTGATCTTCCAACCAACTTTCGGTGAACTCCTAGCGAACTTCTGGCGAGCTTTCGGTGAACTCCTGATGAACTTCCAATGAGCTTTCACTGCATCATTCGATCCTTTGGTGTATTATCCGATTCATCCGACTCGATGCCCGATCATTCACTCCAGCCCAACATTGGATTCTTCTTTAATCGTTTTGCCTATCTCACAATCATAGTTAGCCCTACATCACTAATCTCAACATATGGATTAAATTATTAATTCATCAATTGATTTCATCATCAAAATCCGAGAGATTGTTGAATTCGAGATTCAACAATCTCTCCCTTTTTTATGATGACAACCAATTGATGATGAAGTTAATCTTAACTCCCCCTGTCTATATGTCATACTGAGATAATGCAAACTTAAATTCAAAAAGGAATCATAACCTTTGAATTCAAGTAAAACAATTTAGATCATAGTGATCAAATACAATATATCAAAATTTCATACATTATGCATCATCATAGTTCTAAGTCATTTAAGTATAACATGCACAATTTCATTACTTCATAACAAATCAATATCACTTTGAGCATAACCTACATGATATCAAACCATTCATATTTTCATTGACAATCTCATCACTTCATAACAAATCAGCATTACTTTGGGCATAACCTATATGATATCAAAGCATTCATATTTTTAATTATTTTGGGCATAACATACATGATACTAAAGCATTCATATTTTTAATCATTTTAGACATAACATACATAATACTAAAACATTTTTATAACCATTTATTACTTCATGCATGATACCAAATTCAACATCATTTTAACATGATTCCAAACATTCATCATTTCTCCCCCTTTATCATTAACAAAAAGGAGAATCATTCAATAAGTATTTGAACTATGCAAGTAACTCTTATACTATTTTATGCAAGCTAGTAAATTTGTGAAATGAGAAGTTAAGCAAAAACTTTGCAAGATGACTACTTTTGCTTCTTGAAATGAGCAAACTAGCACTTCTCTTTAGATGTGCAAGCTAGTATTTTTGCTTTTCTTGAGATGCTAGCAAGTTTCTTTATTTCTTTTGTCATAAAAAGAAGAAGAAGAAGGGAGGAATTCATTCATCACAATAAAAATCAAGTTATAAGAACCAAAAGACCATAAATCAAACTTCTACTTTTGTTAAGAGAAAGAATTCATCACATAAAAGATCAAAATGTGCATATTAAAAATCCATGAATCAAATCCATTCTTGTAAATAGAAGAAAGAAGAATTCATAAGAAATTATCATCGCATAAAAGATCAAGTATACTAAAAGTCCATGAATAAAAACTCTTCTTTCGTAAGTAGAGAGAAGAAAAATTCATAAGAAAAGATGATCAAATGAAGGATCAAAAATCTATGAATAAAACTTCAAAAAGGTGATAGGAAATGATCTCGATAAAAAGAAAACTTGATTTCCAAAAAAAACTGAGAAATCTGAAAAATATATAAGAGGAACTTATGCATTCGGAAGATTTAACATGCCTAATTCTCTTCTAATAAAATTAAATTATTTCTTATTTAAAAGTTTTATAAAAATATTAGCTAATTGATATTTTATATTAATAAATTCTAAAGATGTATCATGGTTATTAATATGATGTCTAATAAAATGATGCCTAATGTCAATATGTTTAGTTCTAGAGTGTTGAATGAGATATTTTGTTAAACATATTGCACTAGTATTATCACATTTTATAGGTATATATTTCAAGTGAATTCCATATTCTTCTAATATATTTTTTATTCATATAACTTGAGCACAATATGCACCTATTGCTATATACTCAACTTCGATTGTAGATAATGCAATCGAGTTTTGTTTCTTAGAAGACCAAAAGATAAGTACATGACCAAAGAGTTGATATGTTTATGATGTGCTTTTTCTATCTACTCTACATCCAGCAAAATCTATATCGGTATAAGCAATTAATTCAAAGTTTTTAGATTTTAGATATCATAATCTCAAATTAGGAGTTTGTTTTAGGTATCTAAAAATCATTTTAACAACTTTAAGATGAGATTGCTTGGGATTAGATTGAAATATAGTATAAATCCAACACTAAACATAATGTCTAGTCTATTTGCAGTGAGATATAGTAAACTACTTATCATGCCCCTATACGTCTTTTGATCAAAATTTTCTCCATCATAGTCCATATCTAACTTTATGAAAGTACTCATTTATGTATTACTAGCCTTAGAACTATCCATATTGAATTGTTTCAGTAAATCCAAAGTATATTTAGTTTGACTAACAAAGATTCTATCACTTAGTTGCTTAATTTGTAATCCTAAAAAAAAAGTTAGTTTATCCATTAAGCTCATTTCGAATTCTTGGCTCATACTTTTGATAAAATATTCACATAAAGACTCATTCATAGAACCAAAAATAATATCATCAATATAAATTTGAACTATAAAAAAATTATTTTTAAAATGTTTAAGAAATAATTTGGTATCAACCTTGCCTTTCAAAAAATCATTGTTAATTTGAAAGGAACTAAGTCTTTCATACCAAGCCCTTGGGGCTTATTTCAAATCATACAGAGTCTTAAACAACTTAAAAATATGATTCAAAGAAATAACATTCTCAAATCAAGCTAATTATTCAACATAAACTTCTTCGGAAATAAAGCCATTAAGAAAAGTACTTTTAACATTCATTTAAAATAACTTAAAATTATTATAACTAGCATAAGCAAGGAGAGTTCTTATAGCTTTAAGTCTAACCACAAGAGTGAAGCTTTCTTCATAATTGATATATTCTTCTTAGTTGAAACCTTTGGTTACTAATCTAACCTTGTTTCTAACCACGATACCAAGTTCATCTTGCTTGTTTTTAAAGATCCATTTAGTACCAATTACTAAATGGTCACTAAGTTTAGGAATAAGCTTCCACACCTCATTTCTCTCAAATTGATTTAACTTCTCTTGCATTGTAATAATCCATGAATCATTTTTTAAGGTTTTGACAATGCATTTTGGTTCAATTTGAGATAAAAATGCTGCATTCACATAAAATTTTTTAAAAGAAGAACGAGTTTGAATACCTTTTGATGTATCTTCAATGATTAACTCCTTAGGATGAGCATATGCATACTTCTAATCATTAGGTAATGATTCTTTGGAAGAAGATGCATCCAAGTTGTTTGAGGGATGAGAGTTTTCATTCAAATTTAAAGCAACAAATTAAAGTCATCATCAAAATTATTTTTCTTAAATTCGGAAAGCTCATCAAAAATTATATGAATAAATTCATCTATAACCAAAGTTCTTTTATTAAAGACAAAAAGCTTTAGATATAGAGGAATAACAAAGAAAAATACCTTCATTGGATTTTACATCAAATTTTTCTAAGGCATCTTTTTCATTTAAAACAAAATATTTATAACTGAAAACTTTAAAATATGAAATATTAGGTCTTTTGTTGTTCTACAATTCATAGGGAGTTTTGGAAGATAATGTTGGTCTTATAAGAACCCTATTCATAACATAGCATGTCATGTTAATGGCTTCGGTCCAAAAATATTTAGGTAGGCTATATTTATTAAGCATGATTCTTATCATTTCTTGTAAACTCCTATTTTTTCTCTCAACAACTTCATTTTGTTGAGAGTTTCTTAGAGTAGAGAAATTATGGTTATACCCATTTAAATCACAAAAGTTTTTAAAATCATAGTTTTGAAATTCACTATCATGATCACTTCGAATAGAGACAATCATAAAACCCTTTTCATTTTGATATAATTTATAAAATTTTAAAAAATATTTAAAATAGTCACTTTTATGTACCAAGAAATATGTCCAAGCATATCTACTATAATCATCAACAATTACAAAAGTATATTTACTACCTCCTAGGCTTGTTATATCAATTGGTCCAAATAAATCCATATAGATCAATTGTAGTAGTCTAGATGTGCTTATTTGATTCTTTGATTTGAAACTTTTTTTTATTTGTTTTTCTAGTTTGCATGCATTACAAACTTTATCTTTGACAAATTTAATTTTAAGCATACCTCTTACAAATTCTTTAGTTATAATTTATGAAATTAGTTTCATACTTGCATGGTCTAATCTTCTATGCCAAAACCATACATCATTATTTAAAATTGAAAAGCAAGTTTCATCACAAAACTCATCAATGTCAATAGTATAAACATTATTGGTCTTAAGGCAATGAAAGATCTATTTATGTGTGGTATTTCTATAATACCAACATTAGATTCAAATTTGATATTATAACTTTTATCATATAATTAACTAATGCTTAGCAAGTTATGTTTTAAACCATCTACTAATAAAATATTTTCAATCAAAAGGTTTGATTTGTTATCTATATTTTATTTGCCAATAATTTTTCCTTTGTTGCTGTCTTCGAAGGTGATAGATCATTTGTCTTGGCTAGTGAGCTTAGAAAAGTGTGTTAGATCTCCAGTCATATATTTTGAGCATCTACTATTAAGGTACCATCTCTTGCTCCTAACTTGTGATTGTAAATACATCTATAAAAAAGGAAGTTTTCTTTTAAGTACCCATTTAACTTTGGGTCCCTCATAAATAGATCTATCTATCATTCAGTGATTTATGGTTCCTTTAGGAATCTAAACTAATTTGTGTGGACTATACCTTTTAAATGGACATTTGTAAGCAAAATAATCATATTTTTCATAAAAATTATATTTTTCTCTAAGTGAGACATATAATGTAGGTCCTTTAACGAAGATAGTTGGCTTTTGTTGAGTATTATTTACAAAGCCAATTCATTCCTTTCTATGAACATGACTCTTATTAGCAAGAATTATATTTAAAAATTTATTACATATTAAAAATTTTTCTAATTTTTCTTGTAGCAACAAAATTTTCTTTAACTCTTTACATTAAGTATAAGAAGTTAATATATACTTATCATGCTCATTTTTTAATTTTTTAAGTTCACTAAAAAGAGAAGCATAATCTTTTTTCAATAATTTATATCTTTTACCAACTAATTTACATTTATCAAATGAATCATGAAAAGCACTTAATAATTCATCAAAAGATAAATGAGCTTCGATTGAGTCACTTACCTTATCACCAAACGTCATTAATGTGTAGTTAGTAACTTCTTATTTCTTTGTTGGCTCCTCATTTTCGAATGCACTTGAGTCATCCTAAGTAGCTTTAAGTGTTTTCTTTTTCTTTGGTAGCTTATTCTTCACTCAGGGACATTCATTTTTGAAGTGCCCCGACTTTTTGCATTCATAGCATATTATTTGGTCCTTTTTTAGTTCACTTTTATTCTTAATGTCTTGTTTTATTTTGTTTCTTCTTAAGAATTTTTTAAACTTTCTTGTAAGGAGTGTCAAGTTATCATCATCATCATCAACACTTGAGTTTTCACCCAAGTGACCTTTTTTAGTTCTAAGTGTCATGTCCTTCCTGTTCTTTGAAAGATTGTTCTTAAATTCATCACGTGCTATATACATCATTTCATAGGTCATAAAGGACTCGATAAGTTCTTCAAGTGGAAAGTTATTTAGGTTCTTTGCTTTTTGTATTATTGTTACTTTAGGATCCCAACTTTTTGGAAGGGATCTTAATATCTTAGTAACAAGTTCAAAATCAGAAAAGCTTTTACCAAGTGCTTTTAGACTATTGATGACATCCGTAAAATATGTGTACATATCTCTAATGGTCTCGCTTGGTTTCATGCGAAACAACTCATAGCTATGAACTAAAAGATTAATTTTTGACTCTTTAATCCTACTTATATCTTCTTGTGTGACTTCAAGTGTGTGTCAAATAATATATGTAGTTTTGCATATAGAAATATAATTAAATTTATTTTTATTAAGAGCATAAAACAAAGCATTCATCACTTTAGCATTCAAGGAGAAAGTCTTCTTTTCCAAATCATTCCATTTGTTCATTAGTTTGGAAGACTTCTCAAAACCATTTTTAACAATATTCCACAACTCGAAATTCATAGAAAGCAAGAAAATTCTCATTCTAGGTTTTCAATACATGTAGTTTATCCTATTGAATATAGGAGGATGAGTGATAGAAAGACCCTTTTGAATGCCGGTAAAAGCTATTTCTCTTGAGTGTTAAACCAAACGAAAAAAACCTTGGCTCTAATACTAATTGTTAGGACCAAAATCAACATTAAGAGAAGGGGTGAATTAGTACTTATGATAAAAATTATATCGATTCGAAAAACTTCAATAATTTGGAAAGTTTGATTCGATGAAACGTATATCAGAAATAATATCGAAAGTGTACTTCACTTGAAGTAAATGTAATAAGCAATTAAAATATAGAACAATAGTAATAAAGAGCAAAAAGAGGGTGCACACCAAATCTATAGTGGTTTGATTATCGTGACCTATGTCCACTCCCAATTCCTCTTCCATCGAGGCTACCGGCATATACTAATGATCTTCCTTCAATGAGCAAAGACCAACTACCCTTTTATAACTCTTTTTCCTTTTTCACAAGTTTAGGAGACAACCTTTACAAACCTCACATCCCTCTTAGAACGATCACAAAGCTAAAGAAGGAGGAGGACACTTAGCACTTTTTCAACACTTTTACAACCTAAAATCTTAAGATTTTTGTTTACACTTTCATGCTCTTTTATGCAAGAAAGAGTGGGGTATTTATAGGCCCCAATAGATTTAAAAATGGAGCAAAAAAATATCTCATCCCTAGTTTCCGGGGTATTGATGATACCACCGTCATTATTGGGTGGTCCCATCACCTGTAGACTAACACTAGGTGATACCATCACCTAGTATGGTGGTAACCATTTGACAAAGCATCGGAGACTAGGCTCTAGTAGTACCATCACCTGACAAGGCGATACTATCATCTGACAGCATTAACTACCGACGATATCACCGACAAGACTACCTATGAGGTTGAGCCTCAAGTGGTTCCACTACCTAACGTGGCTCCAAATGGCTGCATGGGCCATACAACCGACCTAATTCAGTCCTGTTTTGAGCATAGTTGGCCTCTAGTTGAGTTAGTAGGATTTCTCTCAAAACTAACTCAAATTAAAGTTCTAACTATGATAGTTAAGGCTAAAACAATTACAAAACTAGTTAAGGCTAAAACAATTACAAAACTAGTTAAGGCTAAAACAATTATAATACAAGTAATCTAAGTTATCTGACATGTCAATTGTTCAACTGAACTCTTGGTAAACTTTCGACGAACTCTGAGCGATCTTTCGGTAAGCTTTTAGTAAACTCTTAGCCAACTTTCGGTAAGCTTTCGGCAAACTTCGGGCGAGCTTTCACTGCATCATCTAATCCTTCAGTGTATCACCTGATTCATCTAGCCCATGCCCGATCATTGACTCCGGCCCAACATTGGATTCTTCTTTAATTGTTTTGTCTATCTCACGACCGTAGTTAGTCCTACATCACTTATCTCAACATATGGATTAGATTATTAATTCATTAATTGATTTCATCATTATAATCTAAAATTCAATAGAGAGGAGAATAGGAGATGTATCCAAAAAGGGTCTAGCCTATGCCCATTTGGTTCTCTTCTATTTATAGAGGTCTCTATCAACTTTACCCTAATGAATCATGCCCTATTGGGTATTAGATCTCTATCCAACTACCTAAGCCTCTTTAATTAATGGATCTATATCCAATAATCACTATTTACTCTTATTGGATCTCACCCAAAGGATCCAATAATACAAGGGCTTATTGGATATCCAATAAAACAAGGGCTCGATAGATATATCATATCCAAACCTCTACTCGTCGCAATACCAACCATATGTATGTGACTTTCTAGGCCCAATATCGAGTTAGCTGTGAGTTATACTTATCAGAACTCCTTCTGACTCAGTAAATTATTATCTATATAATAATTCACTTGACTTATCGACTATAGACATACTATGCCACTACGCCATAGTCCCCAAACGATATAAGATGATCCAATCTATTTGACCTATTTGTCCCTAGTTACCGTTTATCTATAGTCCTTCATTCATTTAATATCCCAAAGACCATATATCATGTATGGTGCTATCAAGCTCATACGGAGTCTATTCGAGTCTCATTCTAATTGAATTCTCCTAAAAAACTCATCTCTCAATCTGAATGACCCTAGCTATGGATTTGATTGAGTAAGAATGTATGGGATATCCCTCTTATGATACTGAAGGTAGATAATCCTCTATTGACACTCAATTATTCTCGTAAATTTGACTTCCACTCCCAATGATCGATTGTGCAAGATTTGAAACTTCTAGATCTATAAGTCCGATATCAAAGAGTGGAGTATTCATATAAGGCATCTTTAGTATCTTAAGTCTAAGGACCAGATATACAATTTGGACCATGAAATCATTGTTTAACAATAAAGTATCATTAACCATCTAACATTTTGTGAGCGGATCATCAGTAAACTCATTCTCCAATGAGCATTTGTACTATATCCCTAGTGTCTCAACACGAACAGTTATGAGACTAGTCTTCTCCATCATATGGATGAGTATATAGTACACCGGTCTATCTGGCTATCTCGATGTTGTTAGGATCAGAGCGGCACTAAGAGGGGGGGGGGTGAATTAGTGTAGCAGATTAAAACGTCGATTTTGGAAACTTTTTCGTACGATAAAAACCGAACTCGGAAGTGCTTAACTTGAAAGCGTGTTCGTAAATGTGTGCAGCAAAAGTAATGAGGAAGTAAAGCACTTATAAAGATTTGCAGTAAGGTAAATTACAATAAATAAATGCAAACCAGTGAACACGTCAATTTTAAAGTGGTTCGGTCAAAATGACCTACATCCACTTGTGAAGCCTTCTTCGATGAGGCTCCCAACTTCCACTAGCAAATCACTTTAAAGGGGAAAGACAAATACCCCTCTTACAACATTTTATAAGTGGTTCACACTCTTACAAAGTTTCAACGAGAAATAAGGAGGTGAACACTCAAGCAATTGAAAACAAGACTTACTAAAGACTTTGCTAAGGCTTTTATCTCAATCTATTGCTTCTCAAAAGTTGTGATCTCTACTGAGAATTGAGGGGTATTATAGGCCTCAAGAGGATTCAAATTTAGATTGAATCCTCCCTAAAAAACTCATCTCTCAATCTGAATGACCCTAGCTATGGATTTGATTGAGTAAGAATGTATGGGATATCCCTCTTATGATACTGAAGGTAGATAATCCTCTATTGACACTCAATTATTCTCGTAAATTTGACTTCCACTCCCA